>JAAAKQ030233412.1:0-11232 GCA_010016005.3 Zanna intricata | reverse complement strand
TTGAACCTTAGAACTCTCGACTTCGAAATCAGCTGATTTGCGATGTCGCGTTAACCACTAGACCAACCCGGCGGGTTTTATGACAAAGACTATCAGTAAGAATTAGTAAACTATTCAATCTTTCATTTATACATCCGAATGTACAGTAAATGCAATTTTGTTAAATAGCAGTCTTGATACATCATAACGTTATATGGTAACGTTACAAAAAAATAAAATAGCCTATTCTTAACGGATTATGAGGCTATTCTTCTCGTATTACAATGCTTCATGACATGTACGTTGTTAATCTAAGATCAACTGCCTATCGATTTAAACAGCGCTGCTCCACGATGCCAGTTTTATTAGCTCGCGTTTTAAACTTAGAAAATAAAACGGAATGAATCATTCGTTCGGTATTAAATTTAAAAGAATATTCTACTGTGTTTACGGTCATAAAACTGGGTACGACTTCAAATATTAATTAGTCGGATACCAGATGAGAAATTCGCGTTAGTTTTATTTACCAAAGTTAGCGACCAGGACGAATAATAACGATCTATGCAAACGATTAGAAAATTATTAATTTTACCCTAAATAAAATTTTGTGAGAAACACAAGCTTTAGTAGAATCGAGATACTTGAATATTTTCATGATGAATGTTTTATTGATCATGCTAAATCCTTATAATATAATTCCTGTACATTAGGCCAACAGAATAAAAAAAAAAAAAAACAACAAGAATGCTGGATGAAGGCTCCAGAAAAATAATTGATGAAGGGAAAATATCTATAAACATAAAAAGTAATAATAAATAAAATGTTAATTACCGTTAATAAATGCTGATTTTATATTATTAAAACAGTTTTTTCTCTGATTTTTACAAAAAAAAAATAAATCTACATACTTAAATTTTATCTTAATTTAAACATACCAACTTTTTTTTATTTTTATTATTATTAATTATTACGAATTAAAAGTGATTTATTGATGTGTATCTATTTAATTACCCATAATAAATATGTTATCTCAGATGAAACTTTTAATAAAAATAATAGAATGTAAATAGAGAATGTAGAGTAAAATTATATGAGCTATTCATAGCATAATTCTTTTCTTTTATTTCAAATAAGTATTCTTGTAGATCCTTTTTAAAAAGTTTTAATCGACTAAAAATGCTCTTAATTTTTACCTTTTTGTTTTTTTTTTTTTTTTGTTTAACCTCCGGAATCACAATTAAGTATATCTTCAGAGGGATTTGATGAATGAATTGCAGCGTGTGTGAAAAATGCCATGCCTGACCGGGATTCAAAACCTGGGACCTCCATCTTAATTTTTACCTACATCATAATGTTCATTTAAACTACAAGATAGTCGAATGGCACACAAAATATTCATTGTATTAATCACACATTGATTAGGGTTTTTTTTGGTTTTACGCTGTAAGCAATGTCTTCACGTAATTAACTCCACTAATACCGTGTTATACAGCATTTAAAAACCGCAGTGGTACGTATATTTTTAATTTTACAAGCTTCGAGATAGGAATGAAAATATAATCAACATTATTCTATTAATCTCGATTACGGTATTATATTTTCCAATAAATATTAAATACGCAATGAAACAAAGGAAACGACCATTTTCCTATGTTTTTCTTAAAATTGGATAAAATAAGTTTACGAATTGCCGCAATAGACATCCAAGCTTTAATTTATAATTAAGTAGTCTCTTTTCTTAATGAATAAATCAAAACCATCTGGTACTAATGTAAATTACTGTAACATACCTGAAATGTAAATTACATATTCTTACACAGTTAATGAGTTTTTAACAAAATTTATTTTTCGCAATAACAGATACAAAACTCGTCTCTTAAAAATATATATATATATACGAAAGTTAAAGGTATTAATTGCATAAAAGTTAGTTGTATTTCAGAGATACCTAGATAAATAAGCACTTGTGAAAGCAGAACAAAGTAATATTAAACGAACGGTACCGACCAGCAGATTTAAACAACTAAGTTATAGGAATTCATAATAAACAGTCATAAAGAACAAAACATAAGCGATGGAAAATTAGCTTGAAGTGATTATTTATGCAAAATACCACAGAAGTGTTTTATTATATGATTTCTTCTTATTTCCCCTTCCCGAAAGTGCATGCTGTGAATCTAGAATACGATCGTAGTTCAAAATGATCGCACTAAATTGTCTTTTTATAATTTTAAAATAATTTTTGAAATAGCCATTTAAATAAAAATTTTGAAGTAAAACAACTCACAGAAGACAATGATTTATAAAATATTTCATCCTCTGATAGTGTTTTTCTTTTAAACTAATAGATCAGTAATAGAGATAAATGAATATAAAAAAACAAGTGGAATCCATGACTGCACTAGCAGTCATTTGGTAGCGGTCCATGTGACCGATACCAAAATTAAGGCCTGACGTGTCTATTTTCAGAAAAACTAGCTTATAAATAGCCAGACCTATTTGTCCGTACAGGTTAATTAGCTAGCTACACACAACCACTTTTAAGTGAGATGAATTGATGTTTGCTGTGCGAGTGCGATTTTCTTAAATGTAGTGCTACTTGCCACTCAATGGCATTAACGCGCGCGCGCGTCTATTTGGTAAGAATTTCTTCAAAAATCGGAGAACAAGTATCGGAGGCCCTTTCAAAGACGTCATAACTTATCTAAAAAAGGTCATGGACTATATCTTCCTGCTTAATCTAAAACGTTTTATTATATTTTCTCACATGAGATGGACTTCAGAGAAAATTTGAGAATCATAATTTAAGCATATATTGCTTGGAATAATACTTATATGAAATTTTGTTTAAATCTTGTTCGTTGTTCAATGTAATCTCATGATAAAAATAGATATTTTCTTAAACGAATGCTGCAGAAAAAAAAACTGAGAATGAAAAGTAAAGAAAGTAAAATTTGTAAGGATTCATAGTAATTCGCGGACGATTGTATGTCCTTTTACCCACCTGATTCTCGGTCAGAATTAATTTTGTGAATTTCTTATTTATCAGGGGAACCTTACATCGATTGGTATTTCACAATCGTTTGGTATTGAAATGTAAATATCTGAGTCCGACTGGCAAAAAATTAATGAAAGTATTAACGTTTTCATAGCAGGTAAACGTCCTGAAAACTTTAATTTATCCTCGTTTTCTTTATCTTATAGTTCTACCTTCTACATATAGGCCTACGTTAGATACTCTATAATTTTAATTTATTCTCTAAAGAGTTTCTAGTGAATTAATAATCGTTTATAATTTTATTTGTCAGGGTTTAATTGCAACTTCGTAAAATAAATAGTAATCTACGGCAGGTGGCTAAAATTTTTGGGTCTTATTTCGTTAGCCATCTAATAGAGTCTCTTTTTTTTCTCTTTCGACTCCGGAACTACTGTAAGGTATCTTCAGTATCTTCAGAGGATGATTGAGGAGGTGTTATGTATGAATGTGAATGAAGTGTAGTCTGTACAATCTCAGGTCCGACCACTCCTGAGAAGTGTAGTTAATTGAAACCCAACCACCAAAGAACACCGGCATTCACGATCTAGTATTCAAATCCGTATAAAAATACTGCCTTTCCTAGGATTTGAACCTTAGAACTCTCGACTTCGAAATCAGCTGATTTGCAATGTCGCGTTAACCACTACAGCAGTCCGGTGGGCTGTCTAATAGAGTCTATTAAATTACAATAAGCCGGCCTACGTGGCGTGAGTGATAGCGTCTCGGCCTTTCATCCGGAGATCCCGGGTTTGAATCCCGGTCAGCATGGCATTTTTCACACACGCTACAATTCATTCATCTCATCCTCTGAAGATATACATTAACGGTGGTTCCCGAGGTTAAAAAAAAATGTTTTTAATAAACAAGATTTATCCGCGGAAAAATTCTTACTGGCTCTGTGAAGACATAGTCGATGCGTTTATCTACACATCACGAAGGTACACTAATTAGCCTATAGCTACTAACAAATGACAACAGTAAAATTACCTTCAAAGAAGGTTGAGCGCAATGCATTATGACAGCGTGCAATTTAATCGATGTATTATGAATTCACAGTTTTAGCAAATTGTTGTTTTTTCTTGTCTTGCTTATCCATTAAAGTTAGACGTTAATATTGACAATAAATGCAAAAAAATAATTTAAATAAAATTTTACAACTGTTTGTATTTTATTACAACAAACTTATCCGATCTATGTGACGTGGTGAGGAAGTATTAGGAATCGCAATCTTAATAAAAACAATAGCATATTAAATAAATTGAAAAAAAGGAAAGTACAAAATTTCGAGGAATAAAGCTCTTAAAAGTTATTTTACATTATTATTAAGCATTGTAGTAAAATTTTTATTTAAATGTATGTATATTTATTGCGTTGCAACAATTGCAAAGAACGGCTTGTGAGAGGAACCCCCTGTTGCATAGCCGCAGGCGTAAGGGCGGACTGGAAAACAAAGTGATTACCGCTTTCTTTGGACAGTTAGTTAGTCTAAAAAAAAAATGAGGGGAAAAAATACAGGGCATCAAAAAACGAGGCGGACGCCAGGAACGAAACAATCCTACGGAGGCAGGACCTCCGTAGGACCACGGAGGCAGCCCACTTGCTGAGGATGCCCGGTTCCGGGACACACCCAAGAGTGTTCTAGATCGCGATAGGAACGCAGAGGGCCCCTCGAGGTGTGAGTGGGTCGTGCACGCGGGGGAGGTCAGGTGTGCGGAATGCACATCGATCCTCGGTAGCTCCCTCGAGGAGGGGCTCTTCGGCACCCCAGAAGAAGGGGGTCGGAGGGTCTTGATGAAATCAAGGAATCCCTGATGGAGGGCCCATTTCTGAACCTAAGCTTCCGGGGTAATAGTCTGCGGCCACGGCACTTCGCAGTGGCTGATGATATACCTAACGGTGGTTCCAGCTACTGTGTGGGAGCTTAAAAAAAAAAAAAAAAAAAAAAAAACATTGTTATTGGGACTGTAATATCTTTTAAATGTAATCATCAAGCTGGGCGATAACTTTTTTGACTTGTATGTAGAGTTACTAGAACCCTTTAATTTTTTTAAAAATTCTCAAAAATTTTTCAGTTCTTAATAAATAAAATTCTATATATTTTCTTTTCTTTTAATTATTATTTATTTTTTATTAATACGATATTTGAGAACCTTATAAATTAAGATTACGAATTTAATTAGAGAATAAATTTATGAATGAACTTCATAGATTTGCTATTATCCTAATTTTATTTTAATTAATTAATTGAGTTATCATTTACGATATTGCAATTCGTGTTTTTTTTCTTGTTAATATTAAAATAGAATAAATTATTATTGACAAGTCATTGATTATGTGCTTTCAAACGAAAAAATCGTGTGCCTATTTATAATTAAATCAGGATTGTTAAACCAAGTAAAAGATGGTTTATTATGCTTATTGACACTAATTTGCAAAGTTCAAACAAAAGTAGTTATTTTTTTTATGGATTTTTTTTGCTGTAAATCTAATAAAATTATTTTTTAATGAGTATAGGCACGAGGCTTACTTTGCTGCAACTGCTGCTGAGTAAACAACAAGGTGTTTTTAAATCCGTATTACGTAATTTAATTTGCTGCTAAGAATTGTTCGTTTAAAAGTATTAAACTTGTTAATTTGTCAATACGAAGGTAATAAAATGTAGTATAAATAATGTAGGTGGGCCACTGAATATAAAAATAGAAGATAAAAGATTACTGAGGTAGAAGAATTTTGTTATTTGGGAAGTAGAATTACTAAAGATGGATGATGCAGGAACGATATAAAATGCCGATTAGCACAGGCAAAACGAGTTTTCAGTCAGAAATAATTTTGGTTACATCAAAAATTAATTTAACCGTCAGGAAAACATTTCTAAAAGTATATGTTTGGAGGGTAGCTTTATATCGAAGTGAAACTTGGACGATCGGAGTACTGAGAAGAAAAGATTAGAAGCTTTTGAAATTTAGTGTTACAGGAGAATGTTAAAAATCAAAAGGGTGGATAAAGTGACAAATTAATAGATGTTGCGGCAAATCGATGAAAAAAGAACCATTTGGAAAAACACAGTTAAAAGAAGAGAGACTTATTGCCCACATATCCTGGAATAGTCGCTTTGATATTGGAGGGACAAGTAGATGGGAAAAATTGTGCAGGCAGACAACGGCTGGAGTATGTAAAACAAATTGTTAGGAGTGTAGGATGTAGGAGTTATATCGAAATGAAACGACTGGCACTAGATAGGGAATCTTGGAGAGCTGCATCAAACCAATCAAATGACTGAAGACAAAAAAAAATTTGTCAATTATTCAACAGAAAATTTTATTAAATATCGTCCGTTAAAAAAAATATGTAAAACAATAATACAGTGAATTATTACCCCGTAAGAATATTTTTCAATAAATATTCAACAATAAATCGATCGGTTGCTAACGTTCAACATAGAATTACTAATTACCGTTATTCTAATTATTTGGATATAGTCTCTAATTTTTTGGTTGTAGTCTAATTATTTGGCTTATACTCTTCTGACATAAATACGGATATCACGTAACCCTAATAAGTTAGTTTCCTGTTTTAGAATTCATTGAATTTTACGGATTCAGTAATGATTATTTATTCAATCGATTATTTGCCGGGTTTAATTTACATCATTCGGATATGTTTTTAATATTTCTTTCTTTTTATCGTATTTTTATTATCTTTTAATCTTATTTTCCGCCGGCCTCCGTGGCGCGAGTGGTAGCGTCTCGGCCTTTCATCCGGGGGTCCCGGGTTCGAATCCTCCGGTCAGACATGGCATTTTTCACACACGCTACAATTCATTCATCTCATCCCTCTGAAGATATACTTAATTGTGGTTCCGGAGGTTAAACAAACAAAAAAAAAAAAAATCTTATTTTCCAGTTTCTATTACAAAACACAAAATATTTAACGTTATTTTAAATAACGTAATCGAAAAACGAAATGTAATTGAACGAAATAATATGAAAAATAAAATTTAATTACCGGTGAAAATGTTGGAATGTTATACTTCTAGGACTATTGTTAAAATTTTAATTTTTAAAATGTACTTTTCGGTAACAATAAAACTTTGTAAAGAGAATGAAAATAGAATATTTTCAGCGGCAACGAAATTTTAATTAATTAGGCTTTACTTTAAATCTCTAACTACTTAAACCCTTCTCCAAATTAGCAACTCCCAATTTAATAACTTACTTTAAAATTATGACAAAGCAGGCTTAATTTTTAATTAGGCAGTTTTGTTAATATTTTAAAACCGGAAAACACAAAACCAATACCAGGAAAAACTTTTTAGCAGACTAATTACCTAAATAATATTTTTGTTCATATATTAATTATATGCACTTCAGTTTTATTAAAAAATAATAAATTAAAGTTTCACTACTTATTTAAAGTAATGTAATTATTTAATGTTACAAAATATTGCTACGTTAAATTAATATTTCTTCTTAAGTTATGAAATCACGGCTAAAAAACAAAATACGTATTTAATTATAATAGAACGTTAACGTTAAAAATAGAATAATATAACTAAAACTAATATCTGAAATAACATCTTAAACAGAAACCGAAGAAAAATTAGGAAACCTAAACTTTTAAAATCTAAATTAAACATGTTCTATAAACTTACGGTAAACGTCGGTGTGATGAAGTAGGAAACATTGAAACAAAATTCTCAAATTTCAGAAGATAGAAAATAAAGTCAAGCAAATGTTTAAAATTAGCAAAAGTATTTGGTTAACTAATATAATTTAAAAAAGTATTTTAGTCAAATAACTAATAATAATTATGATTAGTTTCATTAATTTTTTTTTAATGTATTTATCAATTACATTACAATGTAAATGTATAATAATAATTTTAAAATTAAATTTTTATACGATAATATAACTCACCAAGATTTCGAGAAGAATTTGTCCAATGAATATATTTTATTGTTAAAGTAACACTAGCAATGTATCCATCTTTTATACATTTATTTCCTCTAAAAATTAAATTAAAACTACATTTAAAAATTACCGTCAGAAAAATTAAAATTATTTGCTAATTTTTTTAATCATAATTTTTTTTATGAATAGCTTTGTTAAAAAATTTAATTTTTCTCGAGATCGATTGTAAAAATAAAATAATATAGAAAAAACTCTTCGGTCACAATTGGAAAAAATTTTTTTTAACTACGACTAAGGCAAGCAGTAACACGATAGGCGTTTTGTTGTTTAACTTTCTCTCACTTTGTAAATCAAATCTTATTCAAAGAAATGTATCGTTCACAGCTATTGAAAAAAAAGGGAATCGGTACCCTGCTAGTGACGTGCGATGCGTGCTCCTTGACATTTAACAAGATGATATCTTATCTTTCGCTATTGTTAACCGACGACCAGTAACTTTTATATTTTGATACCACCAGTGAAATGGTACAACCAGTAGTTACTCTACTACAGTAAAGAAATTAATTAGATGAAATCGATTAATATTTTGTTTGTTTTAGGAAAACGAAAAGAAATTAAGTATTAGGCTACTTAAAAAATATTTTAAGTAGCATACATCTTACCTATGTACCAAAATGAAAAAAAGCATATGTTTTTAACTGATATGAACATCTTAATTTCTTTTTATATCCGAATATTAATCATACTTAAACTATTATACTTATACTTACTTAAACTATTTAATAAATAGTTTACTATTATATAATAGTAATATAATATATATATAGTATAATAATAGTATAATATATAATAGTATTAAATACTATTTAATAAATAGTTTAATTAATTAATTAAGAACAAATTCAACTGAAAGATTTAACTTATAAAATTCCAGGCTACTAAGGCGAGCCAACCAACTGGGCGCAAGTGATAGCATCTTAATTTTTCATCCAGAGGTCCCGAGTCGAATCCCGGTCAGGCATGGCATTTTCTCATGCTACAAAATTGCCATTTCATCTCATCCTCTGAAGTAATACCTAACAGTGTTCTCGAAAGGTTAAAAAAAAGAAAGGTTCCTATACGAGCAAAAAAAGGAAAAAAGATGATGAGTGGTAATTTTTTTACTTCCTTGTAAGAATTACAAAGAGTATTGTTATCGCAAAAAATTTCGGTTTTCAGATTTTGACCATTCCTGCATCCATTTTAAATAGTTTCGGCATGGCGTCTGTACGAACGTGCGTATCTCGCATAAATAAAAAACGATTAGCCGTAGAATGTTGAAATTTTAGATTTAGGACTGTTGTAACATCTAGTTGTACATCTCCCCTTTTGATTGCAATCGACTGGTCCAAAAGATTATTGGATTAAAAATCTTTTAATCCAATTTTTGACAAAAAGCCCAAAATCAAAAAAAAATGGATTTTGGACTTTTTTTAACTGTAGTAATAAGCTCTCATTGAGAGATTTTCAACTATATATCATATGTGGTAATTATTTTCATTGGTTCCAGGGTTATAATCAAATAAAATTTTAATTAATGAAATATTTAGATCCTACAAGGGGAAGACACGCCGGTTCAAATCCGACCTCATTTCTTTCTTTTTTAAACTTTTTTTTTTAATTCAAATGTTTTGATTTATATTTAATAATTAATAAATTATATTTAATAGTTATTAAACAAAAAATTTTTTCTAATAATTATTAATTCAATAATAACAATAAAAAAAAGTGTGTGTGTGTAAATTAATAGGTGTACAAGGAAGTCATGTAGTGTCCATATCAGATTTTTAATAACTGAACAATATAAATGATCAATGTAATTATTGTAATGTTCGTACTATCTTGATAGAATCTACAGAGGCGTTTTTATTTACTAAACTCTGGGGCAGAATTTTTTTTTTAAACAAAAAGAAATGCTATCGACTGAAATCAAAAGAAGTATAAACTAGTAATTATTTATTAATCCTTTCTTCACAGAAAAAACTGCGTACTCAACTCATCCTATCGTCGTGTTCAAGGGAATACATGGGCAATCTTATGAAAACTAAAAAGTTTTCTATATAACTTATATTTTTCTGATATTAATATGATTTTTCTACGAGTGTTAATATTCTTAAGTACCAAGTAATAAAAACAAGTGAAAGCAGTAACTTTTATACGAATTTGAAAACTAGATCGTGGATACCGATGTTCTTTGGTGGAGAACCACATATCTCAATCAACCATATATTTCAGGAATCGTCGACCTGAGACTATAAAAGACTACATTTCGTTCACTGTTATATATATCATCCTCATTCATCCTCTGAAGTAATTCTTTACGGTGGTTCCGGAGTCTAAACAAAGAAACAAAAGAAAGAAAGGAGGTAATAAATGCGAATTTTAATTTATTCTATAGATTTATAATATGAAACATTTTGTCAGATCTTATCAACCGGTTAGGATGCAAAGGAAAATTTAAACAGCTATATTATTTTATCAATACTGAAATTGAGGTTTTTTAATAAACTTTTTTGCAATTTTAAAAATTAACAAATCAACATTACATGCAAGTAATAGTCGTAATATTACTACAATATAATTTCTTTGTGCTGTGTTGTCTGTTAAGATACGAGTGCTAAAGTTCTTTCTTGCAATAAACCATAATCTTTTCCTACATTTTTTTATATTTATTCCAGCAAAAAAAAAATTTATTTAAATAATTATCTAACCTAATTTTTTTTAGAATGAAACCATGATTAGTGTAAGCAATTTTAATCCCGATATTTAAACTGGTCTTTATTTGGTCATGAGATCCTTTACCTGGCATTATGATATCAGAAACTAAAGCGGGATTTATTTCCTACTATAATAATATTAGCTTCTGTGATGCTCTTAACGTAAACACAGTTTTCAAGTACCTTTGAAACCGGGAGTTCTTTATTGCGTGCAATATCTTCAGTTCCCGATCTCAGATGATCCCAGTCAACATTTAAGTATTTCCGACCTGCAGAAAACTACTATAAAAATAACATCAGTACTAGTTACATATATTGATGTCAAAATTTTAAACGTAGAATATAATATCTACCTTTCATAAAACTGTGAGTACAACTCACAATCATCTGTTTAGGGTTCTTAAATTTAATGTTTTTTTTTTAATATTACTGCTCTTAATAGTCTACTGCTGGTAACTGTACAAAAATTAAATTATGGAGTTTCTTATAGAGGACAGGAGTATTAGAATAATTTTAATGTTTTCTATACGGTTAACTCGCTTTTTCTGTT
>JAAAKQ030233324.1:0-11233 GCA_010016005.3 Zanna intricata | reverse complement strand
TACACATCATCCTCATTCATCCTCTGAAGTAATACCTTACGGTAGTTCCGGAGGCTAAACAGATAAAGAAAGAAGGGACAAATAGTGCGAAATAGTATTTTTTATAAGATAATTCATTCTAAGATAACTTAAAAAAGTGTTAGTTAAAATTAGCAATACATACTCGATTTTGATCCTACAAGTGAATTTAATTCTTTCCTTCGAAAGATATGTTTATAAATTTCAATAAATGTATATTGCGATTGTAGCTTTTGTTAGAGTATTCATTTCTATCTGTGTTTCTTTATTCTAATCGCCTTTTAGTAACACATCCTTTGAGAGCTACCCTTTAGCTCGGAATAGATATTTCGGAATCACAGTTCCACTTAATTAGAAGTAGAGCCTCTTTTTTAAATTTGTTTTTTAATATTTTAATGTTTCCTTCAGTTCTGAACCCGGTTCACTTATGATTAGGCAAATGCTGGGTTAATGGGGTTGTACATTTTTTATTTTTACGGTTGTGCAGATAAAAAAAGGGATTAATGTCTCATTCTTATTATACAATACTTTATTAATATATACTGTACAGATTAAAATAGCTATTCATTATTCACCAGAAAAAGGATGGAGACATAATAAATTCTTTAGTGTACAATTTATTTTATGGGCCGATTATTAAGCGGTAATTTATTAATATAACTGTTGTTTATGAAATCCAATTGCTTATTTAAATAACTGGAAAGGAACCGGGTTGTACCACCTCATAATTCGACGTGGACATTTCTGTAATACTATTTTAGTTTTTATAATAGATTGTACTGTCTACCTTTTAAGTACCGGTTTAATTTATTTTCTAGTTTTACTCTCATATGAAATTACTCTCAGAAATGATTTTTTGTTACTGATTAATAATTAGTTTATTACTTGTTTATTTGTGATTGTTTATTGAAAAAGAACAAACAATGAATAATAATCGGGCTTAAAGCTTGATACTAGGTAGTAATGTTGTGATTTGATTATTAGATCATGGATATCGGTGTTCTTTGGTGGTTGGGTTTCAATTAACCACACTTCTCAGGAGTGGTCGACCTGAGATTGCACAAGACTACACTTCATTCGCATTCATACAGATCATCCTCTAAAGTAACTACCTTACAGTAGTTCCGGAGGCTAAACAGATAAAGAGAGGTAGTAATGTTGTAAATAAAATTCAGTTACGTTTTTAGATATTACTGTTTGCTATTTTAATTTCCTTTTTAAATTTACAGTCATATTTAGTTATAAACAAAAATTCATTCAAACAAACAAAATTTCATTCGGTGTTAATTAGTCAATAAGTGGCTAAATCAAAATTTGCTCGTTATAAGAAATACAGCCCGATATGGTATATTTAATATCTATTATATTAGTTTACACACGTAACTTGACATTATCTCAGTTCCTCAGACTGTACTATACGGATAATACAGTAGGTAAAATAATGCATATTTAATAACATAGACAACCTTTTTTTTTATATTGAAATTTAAATTTCGGAAATTTATCAGCTGAACTGGCCGGCGTTTCTTTCTCCGGATTCCTTTTTTTATATATTATTCAGAGGGGAACCGTTTTAAAATTTGAAATTTTTCTTTGAATAAATTATTTTATTTATTTTGAAATCATAAATTTCAAAATGTATTTACTTTAATAACTTACGAGAAATTTATCGTCAATAACGAATAATATTATTGTTTTTTTCTGTTTCCGCTATAGCAAAGGTATTTCAAAGGAAAATTTTAAATATTTCCTTTAAAAGAGTTTTTAGATTCCCTTTATTTAATTTTTCACTAAAATGCATTTTTACAAAGCAAATTAAATCATAAACACTTTTACCGAGTAAAGGCGGATCCGATATAAGTCCATAATATTATTATGGAACGTACGTCTAATACGTAGTCTTTTAACTGTACGATACCACAAATAACGTGTTTCTACTGCAGTTTAAGCTTTTACAAGATCATACATAGTATCCAGAGATATGCCGGATTGTTATAAACTTATCATTATATATTTTTTCACACGCTACAATTCATTCATCTCATCCTCTGAAGATATACCTTAACGGTGATTCCGGAGGTTAAACAAAAAAAAAAAAAAAATCATTATATAAACGTTTACCTTTACAAATCGTGCTCGTAAAGGTACATTTTAGGTGAAACGTATTACATTTTATCGAGAGGTATTATAAAGTGTAGTAATAATTAATCATCAATAGAAGAATTTTTTTTTTTTTCAGTATCTTGCTAACATTTATTCTGTTAGAATAAATTTAAAAAACGATTACGGAGGGGACAGTCCCGTTAAAAATTTAATAAAAAAAACCACATTTTGTACAATCTTTTAAGTAAACTTAATAGATTTTTCTTTTTTTTCCCTCCCTGTCGAATCATTTTTCAAAAATAAATAATGAAAAAATAAATTAAAAATATTGTCAAAAGTGGCTGGTCTTCTGTAAATAATTTAAGCGAAAACTTAACTTAAATTTCAAACCAGATTCACTAAGAACATCGTGCATGTTTCATTAAAATCTGTTCGACAGTTATTGGCGGATACCCGGGGTAAAGGCGCTAAAGAGATAATGGGCTAATCGGCTTCAGTAACGTTAGTGACAGTCCAAACAAAGGTTCATACTAATATCGCGGTTAAGTCTATTGTTTACAGTACATAATAGCTAGACGAGATTACTGCCGCTACGATAGGGATGATGAATAATACTGCTTTTGCACTACGCATGAGTTCAAATCAAATCAGTTTTACGGCTGCTTAATTTTACTTGTGAAATTATATTCTTTTATCATTTAATTTGTTTATTGTGGGGATTGTGATATTAATCTTCCTATTTAATCGAACTAAACCAATAATAATATACAGTATGTATAACTTACATTATATATATATATATATATATATAATAATAATAATAATAATAAGTTGTAGACTTAGGTATTTTGTAATACAATTTTGCCTACCATTAATATCTGGCAACCATATCGCACAAAATAAAGAACTTTCGCTTATAATTTTAAGATTTTTGAAATACGCCGCATCCGGACACATTCATACACTTTTCAATTATACATCCAGTGATTTAAAATTTGATCTAAATAAAGGTCGGATGGTAACCGAAAAGAATTTTGAAGTAATAAATTTCATATATGTATGTATGCATTTCTTTGAATTGTAAATTTATCTTATCTTTTTTCTTACCGTAAGTTATTTCAATGTCCCATATTTAATTTCAGAGGGCGATTCAATAAATAGATGCGGTAGACTTAAAATTTGATTAATAATTTCGGAAAAATCTGCTTCATTTATCACGATGTTCTTCCAACGTGCTATTTAGCACATATAACTTGCTGTTTAGTTATAAAAAGCGGTGTATTAATTATTGTCCTACACGGTGTTTCGGTCTTCACGGCCCCGTGACACCGACCGAAGTCGTTTACCTGAAAGTAATGATGTTTACTATATAGATTATTATTTGTGTCAAGCTGAGTTCAGGGACTAAATTTCATCTGTATTTCAAGGGCTTGGCATTTCGAGATGCGAAAGATTAATATCCCTGTACGGTAAAGAAATTGACGGGAACCGCTTCACTCTTCATTTTTCCTAGTAAGCGAGGAAATGGATCACGTTATTCTTAATAATGACTTTATCATTTTAAGTAACGACTTACGAATAATATCAGGTCGTCCAAAACCCCTTTAGGGTTATAATATATAACCGTGAATCTAAGAATAACAGTGATTTAAAGTAGTAAATATGTTCCTTCTACTTGAATGTACTCACGGATGATTTATTCGGGGGTGAAAAATTGCAGCGATTGTTTTTTTAAGCTGAAATTCCGTCGGTCGTTCAACGAGTTGAATCACCAAATTTAGTTGTACTAAATTTATTACATTATTTATCAGCTACCAATACTTATATACTTTTCATCCGTTTAAATAGTTTCAGTAGAACTATGAAGCCGGGTGCGACATCGTCAATGATGTCATCAGCCGTGGATCATCAGCCTTCCACTTTTGACAAGCCTTCCACAAAGAACACTTTCATTTATTTATTTATTTTTCATATTTTGTTTCAATATTTCTGAAAACTCTGTCTTAAGAAAGGTATTTACTTTATAGATAAAAAAGGGATTTATCTTAAAATTAAATAAACGATGAAGAACCAAGCGGTGTATTTTTATAAGCACCGTTTTTACGTTTCGTTTTAGCTTTATAAAAATAATTATCATTAAAAATTAATCATTTATTTTTTATTCTTGAAAACGAGTTTAAGATCAGGTTTATGATTATGATTTCGTTGTCTTTTAAAATTAAACCTTTGCAACGATAAAAATATAATTATTTTAACAAAGATTTTAATAATTTTTTTTCCGGTAAATAAAAACAATTTCAAATAATTTTTTTTTAAAAATATTACCACCTTACTTATATTTATTTATTATGTGAGGAATAATAATTAATGAAATTATAATTGAAAAAAAAAAGAAAATGAAAATAATCGAATTTTATGTTAAACCGATCGCTAACTTTCGTGATAATATTATATACAAAAATCTATTGAAAATAGTAACTTGTAACTTGTCGGGGCCATTTCCTTTAAATGTTAGTATGTTTTTATTTTACACTGGTTCGGGTTTAATTCTGGTAAAATTTTCAATTTTTTTAATCAATACATTGATTGCGAAGTGATAGAAATACTTATAATTTAAATAACAGTTAATCCTGTACGGTTTATTCAGTATTTCCATTTTGTTTAATGGTTTAAGATTGTTATTTCTAAGGGAAAATAAACAATGGATTTTATTACATTTACTAGAATGTTTCACATTTTTAAAGGTGGTTATTTGGATCTAATAGTAATCAAACTGAATACGCGGCGTGCCTCCGGGTACCAGTTGTTATTTATTACCCGGAAGGTAACCATCAGTCATAATTTAGATTTTATATACACACATACACACACACACAGGTGTCGTATAAATTTCCATACATAGGAAACATAAACTTGTTTTTATAAAAGCCCATGAGGTATCGGGTAAAAATAAGAAATATAAATCATCTCAACAAACGTATCATCAATCCCATTAATGTTTTGTACCTTTCCCTGATGTATCATGGCCTTCATAAAAAAAATGTTTTTAGTTTTCTTATGAATGAAACTTATGGGACACTTTATATATATATATATATATATATTGTTTTTAACAACATATTGTTTTTCAAGAACTTTTCATATAAAAGTTGTTGAAAATTCTACTTGATTTCAAAGATATTTCCGATAAACATATTTCATTAAGTAAATCATAAAAAATAGTTTTCCGGTAAATGTGAGTTGAATTAAACTTTTAATTCGTACGTTGTTTTAAAATTTATTTTATTAATTTTCTGTCAGTTGAATTACTTATTTTTTTAAATGCATTCTAATATTTAAAATCACGAAGAAAAAACAATTTAATTATTAAGAGACTCGATTTCCATTTGAAATTTCAACATCAAAACTAATCTATGCAAATGTAAGGACTTTAATTTTGTTTATATAAAAGAAGAAGTAAACAAAAAAAAAATTTTTATCCCGGCAAATATTTTATTAAAACAACTTCCATAAAGGCTAAATTTAACCTAAAAATTTATTTAAATCAGTTGTTCGATTCTTTTATGTTACCCGGATAAAAGATACAAAGGTAAAAAACGTGAAATAATCTATCGATTTGCTTCAGCTTTGTTAAAAATTGAAAAATTTGTTCTAACGGTGTTAAGCCAAAATTTCAATTATAAGCTGTGTTTAATGTAAATTTTCCCTTATTTCCGAATATTTTCGGAAAAATTAATAATATTAATATAGTCTTATCGATATTTGAAGTGTAAATCTTTATGATAACTAGATTCTAGAATTCTTCGGTTTGGTATTTTATTATATTAAACCGAATTTTACGGTTTCTGACAATCTTTTTTTGTCTAGGCAGTTTATAGAAAATCGTGTAAAGGATATCAATTTTGATATTTTAGTTTTCACATTTTGATAACCTTTTTATAGAAGATAAACCACTAGAATTATTTCAATAAAAAAAATTGCACGCTCAACGAAACCGACCTTTTATAATTTATTTAAATGGACGTAACCGAAAGTTAAAGACATAACAAAAAATATCGTAGAATTCCTCTTCGATATTAAATAAAAGCAACGAAGTAAATTCGATAAGCTCCTATCTTTCATAATGTTTTTTTTTTTTTTTTTTATCTTCTATTCAACAGTCTGTTCGTATTTTCTTCTGTGATGCGTGTAAATAATTTTCAATAATTTTGAAAGTAAAAAAAAATAATAACCAATCGATGAAAACACTATTTAGATTGCTGAGATGAAACAATTTTTTATCATCCATATAAGATCATTCAATAATAATCTTAACGCTGATAATCTCTTTTTAGTTTAAGTAAGTTATTTTTTTTATTTTTTTAATAATAAGCAACCGACTAAATTTAATAAACTGCTTTGTATTTTATGTAGGTTTTATTTCTTTATTTATAATAAATCTAATAATTGTAAATTACATAAATATCTTTATTTAAAAAAAAAAAAAAAAAATGGTACGTGAAAAATTGGTAACTTGAAAAGGTTTTTTTCTTTAATTTTAGTACGATATGTTCTTAAAAATTTGGTGTTGCTGTCATGGTAGAATTTTTTTTTTTAGTTTTATTGGAAGATTTATTTATTTCTATATTATTTCGATAATATCATTTTTTTTTAAAATGGTTTTTTTTTTAATTTTTAAAAGCAGTATAAAAATAAACAAAAATAATCTTTATTTCTTAAAATAAATTTACCTGTATGGATGTTTTCCCGGCGTACTCCACTGATGTTCCAGACCGACTGTTGTGTACTGTCAGCCGATCGCAGAACCGAACGAACATGATTCGATGGTGGTACACGGTGCTGGTATCGGCAGCGACCGGTCGGTATTGCTATGTCTATCTCCTGGAAGGGGAGGATTCCGTTCAGGTGGGGTCTCCGCATTCTGTAACGGAATCAATGTAAACGATCGACTGTGAAATTTTTATGACTATTCGTTTATTTACTACACTTTTTTTATTATTTATTTGTTATATATTTATTATTGATTTCCTTTATTTGTGGTATTTTATCTTTTGTTATAAGAAGAGTCTACTGAATATTTTTTTGCCATTGAAAATAAAAACGAGTTATTTTTTTCGTTCTATATTTATTTTAAAGGATATTTTTGTATAAAAATAGTAATCCATTATCTTGTTTATAATGTGACTGCGAATATCTCCTTCACGAATGATCGTTTTTATTAAAATTATACTACTTACCTTCAAAGACCCGCGTTTCCCTTCCGACTTGCACGGAAATAGCGTCAATTTTTTTTGTTTGCTATATTTATCCAGGAAAATTATATTAACAGATATTTAAATATCTTTCAATTAATGTTTATTTATTTATTTTTTCTCGTTCGATTTCAGACCCGGCTAAACGGTTTTGTCACTGTAGGCTAAAGTTTTCCAATTATGGCGTGTAAATAAGTTTTTCAGCATTTATTCATATTTAATTTTAAATATTCAAGGGATAAAAATTAAATCGAATAACCACAACGATTTAAAGCGATTATTTTAAACCGAATTTATTGTGAAATTTTAATTTTTTTTAATTATAAATGTAGCTGGTCTTCGTGGCCCGAGTGGTAGTGTCTCGGCCTTTATCCGAAGATCTCGGGTTCGAATCCGGTCAGGCATAGCATTTTCACACACGCTACAAATCATTCATCTCCATCCTCTGATGAAATATCTATTGAGGTTTCCCTCATTTCTAACATTACATTCTTTTTTATAGAATTGAGTTTAAGAAAAATAATTCAGGAGAGGGGTAATTAAAAGATTTTTTTTAGGCTATTTCTGAAGGCTTCAGAGACCAAACTTTTATGGTAGTGGAACGGTGGACTTATAATGCTTTTTATACCCCTAAGTATAGAATTATATGCCTAAATATACTCTCTTATTACGATTCCGTTGTTTTTAATAAATTACAGAACGTTTAAAAAATCTTTCCATCAATTTTTTAAAAGAAAATTAAAAGATTTTTTTACGAACACAGTATTATTCTATCGATGAATTTTTAAATAACACCGTTTAAAAAATAATAAAAAAACTGAATTTTTTGAATTGTTGATCAACGTTTACTGACGTAATGTGCGCTCAAATAGTTTCAAACACACTCCGAGTTGCGATTTATTTTATTGTTTTATATATTTGTTAACTTCCCGTATTTACTTTAATATTACTTTGTGTGTTAAATAATAATAAATATTAATAAATAATATTAATAAATATTTGTTGTATTTTAAATAATTATTGTCTTCCATATTAACTTTTTTTTTATTTTTGTCTTTTATATATATATAATTTAATTGTGCATTTTATGATGCCACTCTGATCAAAATTTTATCGCGCTTTCCCCTCAATCTATCTTAGCAAATGCTAGAACAGTTCCTCCTATACTGTCCAATGTTCGGTTCTATTCGTTGTCAATTAAATCTGGGTTCAGATGGGAAGGGTTTGCTCAACCGCAAGAAATGCATCAAAAGACTGTTGCGGTTTCTCTGTGATAAGTGGGATGAAGAACTCAATTTAGCGGTTTATCCGCGGTGTAGTATACCTAGGTATAAGGAACAGTTTCTGACGATATTTATATAATGTTATGTATCGATATGAATTAAAGATTTATTTTAAATGAAATCCGTGATAAATTTGGATCTTTAAAATAAATAAACTCTTAAATGAAGAGAAACATTTGTAAAATGAATTTTTCTTTGTTGGGAAATAGAATTAACGAGAAAGACCTGCCCGAGAACCCTTACCGTCCTGACGCGACTTGTTAATATCATTTTTACTTGTAAACCGTTCGTTTATTGTGTGCCGAAGAATAGAATGATATAGAGTACTTCTTATTTAAGAATACTATTAGAGATTTAAAAGCGTTAAGTTGTTTTGACAACATACGGTTACAGTTTTATTACCCGATGATTTTATTTCCTAATTTTACTTTTTATTACTCTATTAAGGAAACCACCGGGTGGGCCGTATTTTTTAATGGAGGCTTCTGACCACCCGAGTTACGTCAACTAGTTCGCTGTCATAATACTCGCACTTTTAAAAGAAATATCTTTAATAATTTATTTTTTTTATTTGAAAACGATTGTACCTAGTATTTCAATATAACGGTACGAATATAAATGTTTTGAAAATCCCTTATCCTATTTTAGCATGAACAAATTTTATGAACTTAAATAAGTTCAGTCAATGTCAGTAATTAAAATTTTATTGTATCGATATTTTCACTTATTTTCTTTAGTATTATTATTATTTAAATATTTTTAATAATCAATATTAACATAAACTTTAAACTAAGTTTTTTATTTTCTATTTTTACTCTCCGATGCTGGGGGCTGATAAAGTTTTCTCACGGTTCCTCTTAATACTTAACGGGTGAATAGCGGGACACTTTCTATTCCTATTTTTACCCGCAGATAGCTCACCGAACCGTTCTTTACGCGATCTATATAGGTATTATTATGTACAGTTCGGAATGAAAAATTTATTTATTTTTGTATCTTGAGTGTGTTTTCCCTTGTTTTCTAATGGAGTTGTCCTAACATCGTCCGTCCGTCTGTAACTTAAATAAACAAATAGTAAAATTCACTAGTAAAGTTACAAAGAGTTTAGAAAGTAGTTAAAAATTAAAAAGTAATTAATGTCGTCTTTGAATGTACTACCTGTTTTATTTTATATCCGGTTAGGCCGTGTAACAAATTTCGATCGTTAAACTTACGGATACAAGGTAATTAACTTGTCAGTTGTCTATTTTTTTATTCTTTAATACATTTCAGCGGAAGGATCATTTTCCAAAATTCATAAAAATTTGTAATCTTAAATAAATATTGTACTGTGCATTATATTAGTGTCGTTTCAAAATTTTTATTCTGAAAAAATAACAAAAAACTGGTTTTTTTTTTTTTATATTTCCACACCTTCAGGTATGTAATTATCCGTAATTTATTAATATTTTAGACCTGATTTTACGTTTGAAAGGACCAGTATATTATAAGGGCTCGCGTTGCTTACCATTAATAATTTACAAACCTAAACCACTGAAGAGTGAAAGGTTATCTAATCTCGTTGAAATACGGTGTTATTATTATTATTTAAGGAATTAGAAGTTATTATTTTATCCAAACCTAGGTACTTTACATAAATTTTGAATGTTATCAGTGGTTTTAAATGTTACCGGATGTAGGATGGGATATTCTACACAAAGCATGTGCAAATTTCTTTTCGTTCGCATACTTTTCGTATAAAATTTGTACTATCTTGTAGAAGCTCGTGATAGTTAAATATTTCGATCATAAATAAATCGGAGAACAAAAGAATAAATTGATTTTAACGAACTAAAATAAGAAATTTTTCCTTCAATATTACATTTAATCCGTATCTTGTCCGCTGACTGTTAAATCATGAGATTTTGTCGGATGAATTCGAACTTTTAGTGTAGGGAATTTTTTTATTTTCATTAGGTAATTCGGTTCTTGACGCAGAGCTCTGAAAGGTTTTCCGACCTCGATGGATTTATGAGTTTGTTTGGGGGGGGGTGGGGGGTCTTTCCGTTGATATCATGAATGATTTTAAATTTTTATTTGTGTTTGGTTAGTAAAGGAAAACTTTTATAAATCCGATACTAGTAGAGCTGTGAATTATGTTATTAGTTTAGTACAATTTAATTTTTAACTGACTTAATCAAAGTGCTGGATCTCCTTTGTGCAGTGCGCTGTTTGCTTTATTTCCTTCCTGCAAATAAATTTCTCGTTTAGTCAGCCATCCGATTTCGAAGTATTACCATCCACCGTGATTTAAATTCAAATATACGATTATATGTAAATCGTTTCATTAACTCAAAAAAAAAAGGTCGAAGGGGTGTATGTATAATAAATAAATACTCAATACCTACTGATTTTCATTAATTGATTTTTTTATGGAAAAAAAAAATATTTTGCTTAAAGTGCGATCAGATAGGCCTGTATAAAAAATATACTGCTTTATCGTTTTATCGCAATAAAATATTTTTTCATCCGGAGGTCCCGGGTTCGAATCCTGGTCAGGCATGGCATTTTTCACACACGCTACAATTCATTCATCTC
>JAAAKQ030233323.1:6801-17087 GCA_010016005.3 Zanna intricata | reverse complement strand
TACTGTTGACAAAATCATCTGGTACATTGTCACTTTGCCAGCACTTTTTTACCATATAATGTGTGTCCATCCAAGTTTGATCTAAGTATACGACGAACGGTCTCTTTTGTTCAGAAATTTCATTTTTTCTTAGACCTAAGAGAAAAATTCACGTTTTGCTATTATATCATCTTTTTTTTTACATAAAATCAGTCTATTTTTTATACTTCCTGAATTGAAAACCCATAGATTTTATAATTTTCCTTTGTCTTTCTCTACTAGCAGTTAAATTCAATTCCTTATGACAAAATTATGTAATTTTCATATAGTAGATATTTAAATATAGAATTCAAAATATTTGAGGAATTTTTTTCTAATAACACCTGTTGAAATCATCTATTTCATATTTGTTATGAGGAGTAATTTCCTTTTTTTCTTTGGTGTTTGAATTTGAGAAATATTAGCCTCTGCTTTGTATCTGATTTTGTCAGTTACTGTAGACCATCTTAAGTTTAGCATTCTACAAGCAAATTCTGTCACTTTCACAAGACGCTCCAATAACCACTGTTTTCTTTGCCTCTGAATTTAATTAATTTATTTACTCGTATATACTTTTTTTAATATGATAAATTTTCATTGTGCTTGTGTTTTAAAGTACTTTGACTAAGAGCTCTTATAAAAAACAGGGCAAAAAATAAAATTCATTATTTATACAAAAATAGTGTAATTAAGCAGAAAAAAACTGATGTTTTATTATAAAACATTGAAATTAAACTGACATCAATTAATTCATTAATATGAAATTAATGAATTAATTGTATAAATATACAAATAAAGCCTAATAAATACAAATACAATAAAGCCTAATAAATAATGTAATGTTATGTAACACTATCATGAGTGCATCTGTGTCTGTACATACAGACAATAATGTTTAAAACAGTAATCTAATCTCACAGCAAAATTCATAATCATTTTCTTAGTGTCACTGGTATGTGACTGTATACAGCAGTAGTTTGTAAGTTCTCTGAGTGTACACTTCGCCTTATCAACTAAACTTTATAAGTTGTTTCTTAATTCAACCATCAAATGAATGTATTATATAGCTGTTTATCTAGTTGTATTCTCATATGATTTAAAACCACTGTTAAAATAAAATGTGTTTAGTAATTTGATCAATTACTGAACATAGAAGAGAACAAAATTTTTTTTTTGTAATGATAAATAATTTTTGAGTATCTATTTATGTTGATATAGTCAAATTTTTGGGTTTGTTGTAGTCAGTTAATAAGCGTAACTTTAATTTAAAAACAAAAAGGGACATTTTTTTTCCCTTATAAGTCAGTATAATTTCATGTTTATACCTTTTACATTTAAGAAAAAATAAACCATTTATTCTCAATGCAGAAAAATGGTATTTCTCTTTTTATAAGTTACATAATAGAATACAAAATGAATTTGTATTTTAAAAAGTAGTTTCATTACATTACATTTTGAAATTTAAGTTTTTGAATTACTATCTAATAACAATTATTTCTATTAATATCCATTTATACATAACATGTATTAAGTTTTAAAGAATATTGAAACTGAGAAAGTTAAAAAATAAAAATATACTGAAACAAAAAATTTTCATTGTAATACATGCCATGTTTGTGTGTGTATACTTCCAGAATTTATTTCTCAAATTTTGCGTAATTATTTTTATCATTTGGGGCATTACTTATTCTGGCTCAGATTGTTCTAATACTGTTTAAACTGTGTTGTATTATATATATATTTTTTTAAGTTCTACCTAACAGCCTAATTCTTCAATATATTTTCATTTTTTCTTAAAAGAGATTTATTTATATCCTATAATAAGTTTCTAGTGACAATTTTCAGTTAGACAAAAATGTTTAATTTTAGCAATTTTCAGTTTATTTTAATAATATTATAAAATCCATACTCTGTATTATAATAATGATTTATAAACCAAAATATTGTAAAAGTAGTATTTCATTGTAACCTTTTCAAGTAATGGTGGTCGAAACATTTATTCATTTTTATATGAAGCTGTTACAGTTGTAATAGTCAGTAAAAAACAAAACAAAAAAAAAAGAAGAATTTTTGTAGAATCGCAGTTGAGATTATGGACTTCATTATGTTTTATGAAGTTGACATTGGTTTTAAAAAAATGGTTTACCTGTTGCATGCATTCAGTAGCTGTGTCCTATAATATTTTTTTGTGCTGCTTTCAACATGCGTAATCAAAAGTTGAATGGAGAACAAGATATTTTAATAACAAAATTAAAGAAATCTAATTTTTTAAGGAATTAATATAACCTCAGTATGATGTTTGCTTTTCTTTAGTTTAGTCTTTATTTTGCTTCTAAAATGCCCCTTTTTGTCTCTAGCAGTAATTGGCAAGCTTTTGCATATTTGGGCTCCATTTTCCCTGGTAGTCTGTTTCCATCATAGATATATCCTGGTGACTTATTTTATCAAGGTTAGGTTGATGAAAAAAGCCCAAAATGAATTAAAATGTGTATTTCTGAGATAAAAACTTCTCAGTTTTTTGTAGTTTTGAAGTTCACTCACTATACAGTTCTCAGGCTTCTCTTTGCTGAGGGATGATTTATCAATATTTTGAAATTACACCTACGCAGCCTTTTCAAATTTGTTGAAACTCCTGTTAAACAATGAATCCTTCATTAATTTATTTATCTGTTGTCCAACAAATATTTTTTCGTTGCGTTTGCCTCAATGATTCTAGGAAACTAAGAATCATACTCTTAGAAACCTAGGCCATTATGATCCATTGTTTCAATGAAATTTTTAATCAAAGTTTTATGTATAATGAAGAAAAATATACTTTCTTTGGATACACAAGAGCTGGACAAATAACATTTTTGTGTCAAACTATAAGTGCATCTCCCTTAGTTCTGTATTTTGTAATGTAATTATTTTTTTTTAATCTAATAATTTTCTGTACTACCCCATTTTTTTTGCATGAGAAACAATGTACTTAGTATAACTGAGCTACAGTTCTAGTAATTAATTTCACTTTTATGTCTCCACATAAAAATAATATTTTTCATTCTGTATCATCATGATAAACATTTCATACTGTAGTATGTCTCCTTCATTTGCTGCATAAGCAAGCGGAATTGATGTTTTTCATTTCTAATATGAAGGATAACTCAAACTCATTTCAGAAGAATCTATTAACAATTTTCATTCTGTATGATTTTGATTTGACTTAATAAATCCAATAAAGAATGTACCTCATTTTGAGGTCTAAATAACCTTAATTTGAATGTTTTTACTCAAATATGTGGTTATTGTATTTTGTTTGTTCAAAGCCCTCCTTACATGCTCTTCCATGACAGAATCAAATTCAGCTAATAGTTGGACTAATTTTAAAAAGATACATTATCATGTTAATACATATTTCCGTTGGAATCTCTAATTGCCAAGCAGCTTTCTCCTAAAAATTTGACAATTGAACTACACCTTAAAAACAGTGTTCCAATGCTGGGTTTCTACATTCCAAAATCTTTGAGAAGTAGCATCTAT
Source organism: Zanna intricata (assembly GCA_010016005.3). Taxonomy (NCBI): domain Eukaryota; kingdom Metazoa; phylum Arthropoda; class Insecta; order Hemiptera; family Fulgoridae; genus Zanna; species Zanna intricata. The sequence continues at coordinate 13,550 of JAAAKQ030233323.1, read as the reverse complement.
TGTTTATGAAGTTGTCCAACTAATACTCAATTCAAGCCAGGACTTTTGGGCTTCAAAATGTTTTATTTTTTTTAGTTCTATGATTTTTGAGGATTTGTACTGTGTGTTGCCTATCTCTAAAGCCATCTTTTCCATTGCTGAGTTATTTTGTATACTTGTTTGAGGTGAATCTACGTCAACTGGTATCAGTAGGGAAATCAAAGTTGAATATTGGGAACACTGGACCTGCTTTCAAAAGGCAAAGTTTTTCTGCATCAGAAATACATTCAGGCTATGACCTAAATGTATTTCTGATGCAGAAAGGTTCTGGATCAGAACTCCAAACCAAAATGACAGGGATGATCTTCATCTGCAAGTGCGAGTGCAAATACCAGTGCATTTTCTACCTCATTCACTTTTTCCTATTCGTCTTGTTCATCAACTTGATCAGGTACCTGTGTGCTAAAAGACCATGCAGAAATTGATGAAGACTGCTCTGTTGGAACAACAGCGTTCTTCAACTTCAAAGTTGTCCAAATCATCTTGATATTCTCACTTGTACTTTGCCTACAGTTGTCTTTAAAAAAACTTTTCCAAAGCCACAGCTTCCTGAACTGGCGATCAGATAATTTCTTTTTACTGTCCAACATTCTGTATGTAAAGAAACAATGGAAATAATCACCGAGATACAACTTTAAAGATAAAATTTATTTTTAATTAACAATCTTTCGTATTTACTTTTCTATCCCCCATGTATATAGTGCAACCTTTTTAGCTTTTTATAAAAATAATAATGTAGTTTGTTAGGTTGAAAATCTATTTAAAACAAAATTTCAATATCTAAAAAGACCGATCAAATCCATCAATCCGTTTTCAAGATAACAAATGCAAAATACCAAAATCAGAGTAAAAATAAATAACAAAATTTAATAATAAAAAAAAATTAAATATTGAACAATATCAACACGAGTAGAAAGTAAATGTCACAAATCTTTATTAAAAGTCTTTCATAGAACTCTCTGCAAATGAACAGGGTTAATTTCCTTGGCAATTGTTACAGAGAAACTACTTTCAAACGAAATCTCCTTGGACAGAATATGTTACAAAGTAAAATACCAGAATCAAATTCTGTTTTTGCAAAAGCAACATTCCAGAATCAAAGTAAAAAAAAAATAATAAACAAATGAATAATAAGTAAATGTAAAACAAACAAATGCAAAATGAATTTCAAACAGAATCTCCTGGCCATCTCGTAACATAGATTTTCAGATGCAGATGTTCATCATAGAGAAAATACTTTCATACAATGTCGAAAGAATGCATGTTTGACAGTGAAATATTTTATAATCATATCTTGCGTGCAAGATTATTCCTCATTATCCAAGTTTTTTTTTTTTGTTACTATATCTATAAACTGTTTTGTTTAGAAGAGTCTTTCTATTTTCAATATATAGTTATGTTTAGCTATCACAAATAAAAAATTAATAAAACACAATAATGCATGTGTGACTGTGTAATATTTTATAATCATATCTTGCTATAATTATGATCCAAATTGTTCTAAATCAGCAATTCCAATGGTCAGAACAATTAAACAGTTATAAACAAAAATGGATAAAAGTCTTACCTCTGGACAAACTTCCTTCAGGAGAGCTGTATAAAAACAAACTTAACAAAAATTAGAATTATTTAATGTATATTATTTTTCTATATACAATATATTTTGTTTGTTGCTTAGGTCAAGACCTATAAAATAAAGTGGTTTGTTCACTGTTGCCAAAAGTTTAAACTAATTAAGAAACCACTCAATTTGAATCAAAATCACTTAGCCTTTCCAAATGAAATCACTTGCTAAAAAATTTTGAAAATATATCATACCTCTCCTTCTTAATAACTTTTTTATCTCCCTCCAAAGGCACCAAATAGAATTTGATAATTCTTTCCCCCCTCGTAATGCACACATGCCTTTTTTCTTCCTTCCCCTTTACACATGACATGTGATACGCATCAGCCCATATGACAAACAGAAAATGGGAGAAAGATTTTTCCTAGGAGCATTTAGGACATGTTTAATGCTGGTAGCTTTTAAAACTTGCAGCTTTAGAAAAAAATATTTTTTAACGAACTTTTCATCGGATTTGAATAATTTTTATTTCATTTGAAAGCCAGCTCTTGAGGGTATTTTCTAAAAAGAATTTGTTTTTGTATGACAAGAAGTTTTTACCTATTTACAAAAAGACTACAAGAAAATATCATTTTGTATGAAAAAGTGATCTTATTTTAATTAATTACTGACACATGTTGTGTGGAGGGTATTAGATAATGTTTCAGGTAATGAAAAAATTTTCTGTACTTGTTCAACTTCCAGACTTTCAACAATTTTAGTATGGAGTTTTCCTGAAAAAGGCAAAAAAAATAAAACATTGATAACGAAAAGTCTACTTCAAAAATAGAAAAAATCGCTTTGAGGTGTTTCGGCTACTGTCTTGACACCTTCTTGTCAACTTTTGTATATGCAGGTGTAACGATCTGTGCTGTGCCACACACAAAAACACACACTCGTTGCTTTTTATATAAATGGATTACTTGAGTAGTTTCTTGAAAGTTTTATGGTCATCAGTCCATAAAATTAGATTATCTTATTGTTTTTTTAGAATTTTTTCAGAAAATTTTGTAATTCAGAAATTCCATTGCAATTTTTTTCTGATTTTGTTTTGGCAGTTTTGCATCCCTTGATTTCTTACTCCATGCCAGGGCACAGACTAATGGAATGTTCGTTCAGCCCCGATGGGGTTGCAAATCAAAGAAAATATTTAGTCCTACTGAATAAAGGATTATTACTCCATTGTAACAGTGCTAAAATCTCATTTGGTTTGATTAATCTAATCAATTTAAAGAGGAATAATGAATTAAGATTGTAACACCTTCAATAGCTGCCTTACAGCTTTGACTTAACTTCACAACACTTTCATCTGTTTGATCTCCTGCCCATTTTTTGGCTAATTTCTCAACCTAAACAACAAATGCAGGTTTTGGGGCATTAATAAAAAAAATTGTTTAACTATATTGTGATGGTAGAGATTATTTTGAAAAAATCTCTTTCTTGAAAGTAGCTATCCTAAGACTTTTTTAATAGCCTTTTGTGATGTGCCTTTTTATCGACTTCAGACTTTGCTTAGAAATCACAATAGTAGATTTCTGATTTGTTTAACCTTTTTTTTGCTAAGGAGTATATGTTCATGTGAGATTATTTTCTTTGTATTACAAATGAGCTCATTACTTTATGTTGGAGAGACTAGAAGTATGATGTATGGATCATATGTAAAGTAACTTAATACTCATTTATTACATTATTTTTAATTAAACTTTAATAAAGATTGTATAAATAACTATTTTGTTTCTTGATTTACAGTCTACTCTCTGTTTGCGTTATGTGAGTATGTAGTAGTACTCACAAATATGGCCTTCCACATGACTGCATCTTGGGACTTTCACGGTCGAGTGGTAGTTGTCGATCAATATGGCATCGATCTCAGTTGACAGGTCCCATTACTTGGGCCTGATTTAAGATAACATACAACATCGTCCGGGTCTGATGCTTCTACTTCACCAGAAGTCAGCCCTGAATTACCGACCCGGACGTTTGACCCTATAAAAGATTATATCAGCGTAACACCGCAGCCTCCTAAAATTCAGAGTTTTCCCTCACCAAATATCTATGTGACATTTTTGGATCCTCTTAAGTCAACTTATAATATTAGCACAGATGGTGTTGATTATCAAACTGTTTACAGTACTTCTGTTGCCCCGATCGGTGTAGGTGTTGGTGAATGGTATTTTAGCGTCGATAGTCAGGCTGAAGCCTGGGTATATCCACCTGCCATGCCAGGTAAACATTTTGTAATATCTGTACTTAATTCCTGATATTCCCCTTTTTGTCGAAGAGATTTTGGAGTGGTTGTCTGACTTATCTATCTAAAATGTCAGTGACTGCTTTCGACTACTTTCTTACACTACTGTTGTGCTAAAGGTAATAATAAGTTAAATGTATGATACTAATGTTTGTTTTTTAAAAAATTATTTCCTGTATGCAAATTTAAAAAGTGCTCGTTGAAGATTGTACAATTAAAAATGTATTATAACTTCTTTCCATTTTTTTATTGCAGTGAACATGTTTTACATTTTATTATTTTTCATGATTATTTTAACAAAAAAAATTACAATAAACCCAAGACACTATATACATGTGTATTGATAAAAACACTTTGTATATTGTTGTAAAACTTATTCTTATTATGTTCCTTAATAAAAGGTATTTAATCATTCAAGAAAGATTTTCAGTTTATTGTTATTTATTTTTGTAAGGTCTTTCAGGCTAGTGTGTTTTTATTATTTGGTTAAGAATTATATTTAATGTTGCAGTTTCATTGAAAATATATATTATATTTAATTATTGTGGTGGCATAATTAAAAATATTGGTCTTAGTTTGAAAGTAGATGATGGAATTATATGCAAAAACTATAAAAGTTAAAAGAACTTCATTAACTGTTTAATAATAACAGTAACAATAATAATAGTGTCTAAGTATATACATTTTTATTACAGTAAAACTCGGTTATTACAATGGTTTTTGATAATTTTGCCATTTTTACTGATGTGACAGAATTTCTGTTTTGTGTAATAAAATTTTTTTTTGTTTTTATTCCTTCAGTTGAATCTAAACAATAATTAGTCTAAAAGTGCTAAAAATTGTACTTCCATGAATATGCAGGTTGTGTAAGTTGTTTATCTAGAGCATATAAGTGGCAATTTGCTGTAAGTATTTAATATCTTTTCATGATACATTACTTAAATTCTACATCAATCATTTCTGAAGGCATTGTTAATAGATCATTGGTGACTGGAGATGACTGCAACAAGAGCATTCAAATCCAGCTAAAATTAATTTGTATTAAACATGGGTTAATGTGTAGTTACTTGGTTTAGTAATGACAGAACAGCCGAGTAGTTGGCTATTATGTGTGCTGATTATGTATTTTATAGTTAGCAAGATTATGTTTATCACATATATAATTTATGAATTAATATTGTTTTATCTTAAGTTTTTTATAAAGCAGAAATTTTCAAATGAAAGAAAAGATTTCTCAAGTAATAAAATGTTTCTTGGTTGTAGATTTCAGAAAGAGCCCCTGGGTGTACTGACAGGTACCTCAGCCATTCGTGTATTTTTTTGTAACCTCCAAGTGTCGGATTTGCTGACCAGTGGTCAGTATTTTGCCACAGGAGCCAGAGTGGCAGTTAGTACATTTCCCATGTTACCTTTTTAAGGAAGAAGTAATTAAGGAAAGCAGAGGACAAAGGAAAGAAGTGCAATGCAACTTCTCAGAGAAACTACCTCTGACCAGGTATTTTATTACTATCTTGTCCTGAGCAAATATAGGATATGAGTTAGAATTATGAGGGTCATTGAATAAGTAAACTGACAAATGTATACAGAGAGGAAAAAGTTTGACTAATCGACTACTTAAGGGCCAAAACATTATTGCGACCCTGTGCTGTGCCTTGAATAGTTGATTGTAGTTCTTAAAAATTTTGTTTATTCCTAAATCATTATTCATAAATGTGCGTGAATCATTAATAGATCGAACCTTAACAGAGCAGAATGCAGTTATACTTTTCTGTTATTAGTACAAGTAAACTTAGCTGCTTTTCATTTTACTAAATGAATGTTCAGTACAATGTTCATTGCATGAACAAGGAAGTTTTTATGTAGACAAATTTAAAAATGGGTAAAATGTTTCTAAGCATGTTCCACATGGCCAGCAGTGGGTCAACAGAAATTTGAAAAAAGTAAAACATGATTTTCAAATTTCTGTAAAAAAAAATTGTGCAATAATGAAGTTTTAGTGTTGGTACAGTTCAAAGTTGAGAGTTCTAAGCTTCAAATTCTAGTAAAGGTAAAAATTTTTATTCAGATTTGAATACTAGATCGTGAATACCGGTGTTCTTTGGTGGTTGGATTACATTTCAGTAATATCTGACGGTAGTTCTGGAGGCTAAACAGATAAAGAGAGAGTGTTGGTACAGTGTTTAAGATTATCCACTATGACTTGAAATTATTTTTAAGAGATGTGGTCATTTTTAAAAGAGATGTTGCTTGCAGAAGCAATATCAGAATTAAAATTCTTTAACTGAAAACTCATTTTTGTTACTGGGTAGGCACTTTTTTGTCAAATAGTAATCTGAGACACGGATATATTATATGAACCAGAATCAAGTTAGAGTGAAGAATATAAACATACTTGATCTATAGTAATAAAGAAATTCAAAATGCAGCCAAAAAAAAAAGATAATAATTGTCTTTTGGGACCTGAGAGATTTTATTCTTTGGGATTATGCAGTTGATCAAAGGAATGTCAGCAGGAATTTTCAAAATGTTACTAACCTAACAATGTAGTTGATTTATTTGAAATATATAAAAAAAAGTTTTGAAACTAGCTATTCTCACTGAATGATATGGGTTGTTGAGTAAAGGAAAATAAGAAACATGCATACTAAAAGAAATAAATTATGTTGAAAAATAATGCAAATATACATATTTATAAATACTTAGATATAAATCTATAATCATTTTTCTGTTTAATAAATGAATGATCCTCATGTTTTCAGTACCTTATTGGTATGAATATAGAAAAGAATCATGTAAATATTTAAATTTCATGTTAACCTTTAACCATTTAATGTATTACATGTTAAGATAAATAGTTTT
>JAAAKQ030233301.1:0-11233 GCA_010016005.3 Zanna intricata | reverse complement strand
AAAAAAAAAAAAAAATTATTTTGGTTGGAAGTAAACTACTAATTATTGTATAAACCTGATATGTTAAATGTTATTTTCTATACTTATTTTACTTTTACTGCTGGTTTGAAGCAGTTAAAAAACAAAAAAAAAATTATGTAAACTAAAGTATTAATTAAGCGTTTTTATCATTTATCCGTAAAAGAATAAATATATTACGTTTGACCCCACTGGGTCAGACAGTGTTTGGGTCCGAGACACCATATTTGTCTCTTGTATATTTTACGCCATGACTTTTATTGTATATTTTAAGGTTGTTCGGATATACAAGGGTTGCATCAGTTTTTTTTAACAATATAAAGTTTGAACCAATATCTTATTTAGAGGTTGAAATCAATTAGAGTCTTATAAGGGAATGTTGTGCAACACTTTGGTTCAATATATATTGGTGCAATTTTTGAATTAAAGTCTGATGTATAAACTCAATGAAATAAAAAAGAATTATACGTAAATTCAGATTTTATTCCATTTTATTCCTTTGGAATGCGTTAATAAGAATAGTTTAGTTAATAATTATCCATTGTCCCTGAATACATGGTAATTAAAAGTTTCAGATCATCTGGAGTTTAAAATAAGTCGGCAATGAATTTTATATATTTCCTGGATACGCCGGTCAAGTTATGCGATTTATTTTAATTCAATCATTTTAAGACCTATATGTATCGTTATGATAAAGAAGGACTTTCGAACTTTATTGAAAAACAATAACAATAACAATTACAAAAATTATGAATTCTTTTTTTCTTATAATTGAAATTGCAAAAAAGCTTTTGGTTTTAATTTTTTTTTTGTTTGTTTTTGTTTAAGCTATTAAGAACCACAATTAAGTATATCTTCAGAGGATGAGATGTAGCGTGTGTGAAAAATGCCGTGCCTGACCGGGATTCGAATCCGGCACCTTCGGATGAAAGGCCGAGACGCTACCACTCGCGCCACGGAGGCCGGCAGGTTTTCATTTTGGGGGCTCTCATACTCAAGGGAAAGAATTAAGGTAAAATTAATTTTAAGAAAAACAATTGCTAAGTGGTGATAGTAAATTTAAAAAAAACAATTTTTTAAATGTCTTTAAAACATACAAAGACACAGCCTTAATCCTAAATAAACAAAGTTGTAATTATTTAGAAGGGGAATTCAATTTTTGGCTATCTTTTTTACGAAATACTAAAGAAAAAGGACTATCAAAAAATTAAATTTTAAAAATTTAAATGCAATAACTAACTTGCGAGATGAATTTAAATTATATATATATATATTTAAGTAAAATTAAATAGGTATTTATTTTACCACAGACCAATGAAGTGCGATGGAAACAAATTTTTATAGCGGTTTGAAGGCCTAATAGCCTGTAGCGGGTATAGTCGTTTATAGCTGTTTGAAGGTTTCCCGTCACGCGGTTTTAGTCGTGACGGTAAAGTCCTACAACAATTGGGTTGTTTCTGATGCATAGCTTATACATAGGTACACAAACAACCAATTTAAAAATATTTAAATTTAAAATATCTATAATTTTATTTAAGTACAATATTTTTTCGTTTATTTAATTCAATGATTCTAAATCACGCGCGCATACCGTATTTAATTCGCACTGGTGGGGCAGTACAAGCGGCGACGGTTGACACTAACTAAACTAGTGTAACTTCGCAACTTACATAGAACAAATTTCACCTGTTCGGTGAGCAAACTAGAATAATCGCGAGGCTTAACGCACCAGATACCGGGTCAATCAGGCGATTGGGTTTGAAACCCAGCCACACCAACTTACTTTTATTACATTTTAAATATTACTTATTTATTTCATTACATCGCTCACCTTTGACGTCACAACATAGCGGTAGTTTGACGCATTTTTTGGGATGAGGATGCGATTTTGCAAACATTATCTTAACAGTATTTTTTTGCAACCATTATTAGTTTTTAATTGTTAACACATGCACCTAAGAAAAATGGAGATATTGGGAGGTATTCTTATTCTACAGCCATACCCCCTTGACCTTCTAAGTTGAAAATATAATGGCATCAATGCCCCAAATGTAGAAGTAATCTGACGAAGTTTGTTTAAAATTGGTCTTGTAGTTTTGGTGATATAAGATAATTTAGAAGCCAAACATCAAACACAGATACATACATACGAACATTAACATCCGGTTTTTTGAGTTCGTTAGGTGTCAAAACATCAAAATTCGGTGAATACCGCATATGCCCAAATTGGACGAATTACAATTACAAAGAAAAAAGTTTTGGTGATTTGTGATTTCGATAAAACATAAAATTCAGCTCTTGTAAGAAAACGTTTTGTTAAATTGTGCCAGTAAAGATTTGAAATTTTATTCCAACCAAAACAGCCCAGCCCCAGCCCTTTTTACGATTTTTGCAAAAATTTAATACATCTTCCTCTGCTGAGTCGCCGTTCGTCCCTGTTTGCGGGGATGGGCGGCGATGATGACGTACGAGGACTCCCATTACCCCTGTCGCGGCACATTTATATACACACGATGGAGCCGGGGGAGGGGGACAGCCTCCTGCTGAGTCGTCAAGTGTCCCTGTTTCAGGGATGGGCGGCGATGATGACGCACGAGGACTCTCTGTCCCTTGGCGCGAACACGGACACACACACACACCCACACATACCAAAAAACACTCAGACAGACACGTACATGCACACACCTATACTTGCAACAAAAAAAAAAGAAGTGTATGTGTGAGGAGGGAGAGTGAATTGCAGTAGGCTGTGTGAGTGAGTGGGATGTTCATTAATAGAAGAAGAACACCAGAATAAAAGAAATACAAGTAGAAGAGATCCGAAGGTAAGTCGGACATATCCCCCCGAGAGTGAGTTATGCTTAATTGCGGGTCCGATCTCGAGGCGGAGTAGAATTTCCGGTAAGGGTGGTTTAGTTGGTATGGGGCAGGTTATATTATGCCTCGCCGGCCTCCGTGGCGCGAGTGGTAGCGTCTCAGCCTTTCATCCGGAGGTCCCGGTTTTAAATCCTGGTCAGGCATGGCATTTTTCACACGCTTCATTCTCATACCTTCATTCTCTGATGTAATACTTAATTGTGGTTCCGGAGGTTAAAAAAAAAGGTGGCGTGCATAAATGGCATTCTTTCATCTCCGAAAAAAAAAATAAACATCTTCCCCCCTCCCCCGAAGGTAGTATTGTCTACCAAGTATAAAGAAATCGATCAGGGATGTAAAGTTATAAGACCAAATACAGGACTACATACATAAGCACAATGTCCATCTGACAAAAAAAGATTTTTTTAACTTGGTTGCACTGGAATAATTTTTTTTGCAAATTATTTTAATTTATTTATATCTGTTTTTCTTTGTTAATTTTTTAAATGTTTTCTTAAGCCACACAAAGTAAAAAAAATACTACATTTTTGACTGATCTATGTACTTTCCTGTAATTACTGTAACTACTGTAACAGAATATATTGCTCACTATATCCAGGAAAGTAAAAGAAGGTAATAAAAAGTTTTTTTTTTCCAGGATTTTACCCTTTTCCAACCCCTTAAAAGGTTAGTAAACAGGATAATTGATGCTTATTCCATCTATTGAAGATGATAAAAATTTCAGCCCCGGTAAAATTAGGAGTTTATGAATGAAGGACTTTAGCATAAACGAAAATATACAGCTGGACTCCTTTGTAAAAATCATTCTGCACATAAGATATTAATTTCTGTATATATGAGCGTACTTAAAAAAAATAATCTACCAATAATTAATTTTTTACCAAATCTATTAATAACAAGTTATTACAAAAGTGTATACATTTTGTTAAAGCATGTAACTAAATAATAATGAATAGAAATTTCTTACCTCTTTTCATACAAGGAGTCTGTAGAACCATTGTTATAACCAAATCTGTTCTAGTTTATTATAATTTTGATTTTTTTTCTTAATGTAATTACAATAGTTTCTCACGGTTTCTCCAATATTATTTATACCTAGAAAAAAAAATCATCTATTAATAATAAACAAGCGATTAATTAATTAAAGATTGATAAATTAATTATCTGGAAAATTCTCCCACTACACTAATATGGGTGAATAAACAACGATAATTTGATAAATTAATTTACAAAATCAGATAAAATTAGCAACTAATGTTAGATTTCTAATTATAATTATAAACTCTAGTTCTACCATATTGTTATAAATTAAGTGTAAACTATTAAAATATAAATAAAATCGCAGAGAAATTAGGAAAATAAACGTGAGTGAATCACTGCTAAATCAGAATTCAAATCCACTTGAAATCGTAATGGCATACTGATATATTGAATAGAAATAATCCGTGCTTAAATGTTAGAAGATTCTTGACAGGTCATCTACATAAATATCAGTCCGATATTAAATTAATCTTGTTTAGGATTCTATGCAGAAAGTTAGTCATAATAGTGAAGTGAAGACAATGACTATTGATAGGTTAAACACCGATAATCCATGATGGTTAAAGTTTAAATAAATGTTGCAACTAAATGTATGTTCCTGATGCATTGAGATTGGATAAATTTTGGAGTGGAATTGACGAGAATGCTGAATTTATATGTTTGATTTGGATCCAATATATACTTGATGAATGGCTATTATGAATCAGTATAGAACATATTTTATTATATCTTGATTCGGGGTAACTTTCTGATTTTTGGATGAAATTTCTAGTTAAAACACGTCTAAAAAAAGTCGGGGGTAATGATTTTAGTGCTTATAAACTGATCGGTCATTTTTAATAACTTTATGAAGCAACAGATTGAGGAAAATCTTACGTAAATTATTAATATAAACACGCTTTCCAAATTCCATACCAGTATGAATTACCAAAAAAATTTTATACCTAAGATTTAAAAATTGTTATATATATATATATATGCCTAATGTATACGTTACAGTCTGTTCAACGAAAGAAAAATAAGCAATTCCTCCTTCCACGGCGCAATGAGATAAGGATAATATGTATGACATATAAATGAGATTCAGGCCAACCATTCCTGATCCATGTAATTAATTGAACCCCAACCATCAAAATAAACTGATAACCACTGTCTAGTATTCAAATCCGTCCCACCGGGCTGGTCTAGTGGTTAACGTGACATCGCAAATCAGCTGATTTCGAAGTCGACAGTTCTAAAGTTCAAATCCTAGTAAAGGTTCAATTTTTATACGGTTTTGAATACCAGATCGTGGATACAGATGTTCTTTGGTGGTTGGGTTTCAATTAACCACACATCTCAGGAATTTTTGACCCGAGACTGTACAAGACTATATTTCATTTACATTCCCTACATATCATCCTCATTCCTTCTCTGAAGTAATACCTTACGTTGGTTCCGAAGACTAGAAATAAAATTTGAAATTATTTGATTTTAAAAATCAGCTATTAAACAACTGATTTGCGATGACGAGTTAACCGGGTAGACCAGCTTGGTGGAGCTAAATGTTTATATATATGTTTAAAAAAAATATAAACTTTGAGCAAGTTAGTATTTATTCGGTGATTACTGTTTACTCTGGATATACAAATCTCCGCAAAGTGTTAGTAGTTTTAAAAACAAATTCTGTAGCTGTAGAAAAGTAAATTATAATATGACTATTTAAGTAATTTATACTAAATTATTGAGTTACGTACGTATTAACTATGAATTAAGAGAAATTTTACTTCCGAGCAGTTATAATAGGGCGTTCATTAATTAAAAAAGAAGGTAATTTTTTTATACTGTAAAATAAATTATCTTCATATCATAACGGCGGAAATCTGATAACTTTCATTCGATGCAACCGGTTATATTGTATAAGCGATTTTAGTATTACAAGTAAATATTTTTTATTGCCACATTATATTTAATTATGCAACGAGGTCATGTTTTAGCCTGGAACTTTACCCACTTTATAGTATATAATATTAGCAGTTAGTCTTTTCCTTGTATTTTATTTCAGTAAAGGTAATTTTACGGTTGGTAAAATTTTTTGTATATTTTAAATATTAATTAGCTCTTTTGATTTTTTGATTAGAGTTTTTAAATTATCCGTTATTATCATCATAAAGTAATCATCATAAATAAATGATGAAGAAAATTCATTCACCTTTTGTACTTGTTAAGATACAATTTCTAAAATAAAAAAAAAAAAACAAAAAAAATTTTGATCGCAACAATGACAATTTTTTTTTGTTTAACCTCCGGAACCACAATTAAGTATATCTTCAGAGAGATGAAATGAATTAACTGTAGCGTGTGTGAAAAATTCCATGCCTGACCGGGATTCGAACCCGGGACCTCCGGATGAAAGGCCGAGACGCTACCACTCGGCCCACGGGCCGGCGACAGTTTTGTTCTAGTCCTGTTTTAGTTCACTTTTCGTAATTCTTTTGTATCGGGAGTTATCGTATTATTATCGTAATCATTTGTGATTACAGTTAAGGACTTTTTGACTGTAAAATACATGATCACCGAAAATGATTAGATACTTGTTAAAACTTACAATTTTATAGAAAATTGATTGACATTATCAGTAATTTAGTGTTACATAATGTTATTTTAAAGTGCAGTATTTGTAAAGTATCAAAACATTTTTTTGTTATCACTTTAAGTAAGGCTTTTTGTGTCTACTTAAACAATTTAACACAATTATTTAAACAACCTAAAACAATTAATTTTCTTATCTTCTAATTGTGTAATTCATTACAATGAGAAAAATTACTAAAAAAAAAAAAAAAAATCGTATGCAATTTGATGTAAGAAATGAAATCATATTTTAAGAATCATTTAAATAGATTCAAATTCGTTTATAAAAATTAAGATTTATAATTTAAATTTATTTTTTTTAAAGAATTATTTGAACGCTATATTAAATTGATTTAATAATAATTTATATATACTTTAAATAACATTAGAAGTAACCCATTTTATAGGGTACGGTTACATTAAAATTCAAGAAAATCTTTTGAATTCGATCATGGTGATTAGAGCACGTGAGAGAATAAGCCTGTTTAATCTTTGAAACCATAAAAGAGTGTTTAATTAAAATATAATTATTGTAATTAGCATGCGGGTTGCATATTATACTTGTAATAATGTAGTGAATATACAAGGCGTTCGACCTTTAAAACCTTTCACACCGTTCTACTTCTACACTACAATCGGTTAAAAGTTTAGCAGCACAAAGTCAAATAGAACAGATATATACAATTATAAGTTAAAGTTATGTACATCACGTTCTCTGTCTTGTTTAAATATGACGATTTATAATTATTATTCAAAGGAATAAAGGTTAAAATTAACATAAATATAATTTATGAAAACAACAACTTGACTTAACTAAAATTGTTTCAACGAAGCTCTGTTAAGAGCAGTCGTAACCATTAAGGTGTCAAAAAAATAGTTTTCTGGAATTTCTCTTCAGTTTATTTTTCATTATTTTCTGAGTAATTTGATATAAGATTCAAAACTTTGTTAAAAAATAATTTTTTTTTTAAAATTGTGTCACAAATTTTGCAAATAACGACACTCAAATTTTCCAGTAAAATTGGTAATTTATTAATTAAAGGTGGAAAAACTATTCAAGAAGTGCGGAAAAAGGCAAGAAAGACAAGCAAAAATAAAAACTTACAAGCTAGAAAATCAGGAAGCTTACACTTATGATCCAGATTATGAAGCTGGGCAATTTTAAAACCGGTAATTTAAAAATATTTTTAAAGCCAATATTTCAAAAATGATTATTTTTTGAAAAAATTTCTCCATGAACAGACGCAAAACTCCAACAAGTCTTTCACCATCTAATTTGGAACCGGTTGTTAACAAATATTTTGAGGGAAGGGTACTCAAAACTTGAGTTTGGAGTACATAATGCAGTATCACCATTTAATAATGGAAACATTAGCAAGTAAGAAGTTCTGTAGCATACTGGAATCATTCCCGAGTCTTAATACCGTTAAAATAAAAAAAAAAATAAAAAATTGACGAAGAATGGATAATAAAGGCGGAAAAACTATTCAAGAAGTGCGGAAAAAGGCAAGAAAGACAAGCAAAAATAAAAACTTACAAGCTAGAAAATCAGGAAGCTTACACTTATGATCCAGATTATGAAGCTGGGCAATTTTAAAACAGGTAATTTAAAAAAATTGTTTATGTAATTTTTAAATCCCGTTTTTCAAAAATCATATTTTTCTATAACTATGATTCATTATATTTGTTAACACATTTGTGTTAAGTTTGATTCATTAACTTATTTTTTGTTTGTTTGTTTTGTTATTTCTTATTGCCAGTTCAACTGGATGTATGACTAGCTGCCTTGGAATGTTAATCGCTTTTTTTCAATCTTTATTTTGCAATTTTGCAGCCGAATACGTAATTCCTTCTTCTTTCTCATGTTTAATTTTTTTCTTAGTAGACGCGCTTACGGGTTCGCGCGCGTCTTAGCGTGTGCTCGCTCCTTTGTTCCATAGCCCTTTTTCTTCAGTCGGACTTTTACCACCATGTGAAGAAAACGTTACCCCGACTCATCATGGATCCATTCTTCATCGTCTTCATTATTCATCTCTTCTTCTCAATTCTTCAGTGCCAATTTCGTATAGCTTCAAATTGTGTATAATTTATTCTAGTGTATAATTTCGTCAAGTGTTTAATTTTTTCAAATGTAATTTTTGTATTCTTTGTGAAAAGCCTCGCTCCGCTATGTAAATAATTGTTTTTATTAATTTTCGTTTTTTATCTTTAATTTATCACACAAAAGGAGTAGCCTTTATATTTAAATGAATTTTAATCATCAGGGAATTTTACCTCATATTTTAATCAAATGAAAAGACTATGCAAAATTCTTCACTCATACCTTATTCAATGACCACCTTCTTTAATAATATATAATTTAATTTAATAACCTGTTTATTTTAATATGATTTTATTTTATAATTTTGTTGCTGATATATGAAATTTAAGTTCAGTCTACTGTTTGTTTCCAAAATACTTTAAAATATAGTGAAAAAGTTCAAGTGTACTATATATATTCATTTAAAAAACTTTGTTATTTAAAAGCATACACTTTGTTTTCTTAGTTATCAGTTTGATTGTTCTTCTATCTAATGTTTATTCAGTATTTTTCTTTCTAAATACTTTTATTAAATTACTGTTTATTCAAAATTTATAATTAATTATTGTTTAACTCTCTTTTTTTATTCTAAATTTAATCTCATTATACAGTTTTTCTTTTACCAGAGCATTTATTTATTTTATTTTATATTTCCTAATTGTCCTCGCACGGCTAGTAGTTAGCTATTGCTCTAACAGTATTAAGAACCACTAAAGATAATAACTTGTATTTTTTTTTGGTCATTATTCTATATGTACTTATCTTGCAATACATCGAGAATTATAAATATAAGTGAAAAATTATCCGTTTAAAGAAGTAATTCCTAAAAAATTGACTATTGTTAATTATATTTCATTAGGAAAGTGATTCATAATTATAATTCTAGATGTACTTAATCTACCTAGAATACCAAAAAAAAATTTTTAAAAATTGAAGACTGTGGCATTAGTAATTCCTGAGATGATCGATCTTCAATAAAACTTAACATAGCAAAGTATACGCGTTTAGGAGTGCCGTAATCCAAAGGATAACGTAATTAGAATAGGGAAAACAAACAAATTATGTTCTTTATCAAATCGTAGAAATTTATATGAATAGGTGACTACTATAATGGATATAAACTGCCAACTCGTACACTCCGGTATCTCGTACCTGCAGTATCTCTGGAGGTCCGGGGTCAGTCTGTAGATTTACCTATACTTCGTCGACTGATCCTCCTATCAGCTGCGAAGAAGGGATACTTCCACCTCTGCCTTACTTATCCTCTGGTAAATCGCCTTTTTTCTTCGGTATGTCAACCACAAATAAAATTACGAGAACTATGCTGCAGAACGAAAGGGCGTGGAACACCCGTTGAGGATGTTGGTATCATTATTCTAACAAATATGGCGGAAGAAGTGTAGCTTGAATACTCCCTGATTTTCTCTTGGGATTGTGTTCATAATTAAAGTAGGTCCGGTTTCAAGGAGGAGTAACAGATAAAAAAAGAAACACTAGGGATATTATTTATTATTTTTTTATGGGATAAATTTGGTGTATGTTTAGTTTTTAATCAATCATTTCTTGTCAGGGTAGACTTAAGTTAAAAAAAAAAAAATAGTGTTTTTTATTTTTAAATTTTACTTTTTACGTAAATTTTGTGTTTTTAATATAAGGGAATTAAAAAATACATATTAAAAGCCGTTGTTACAGCTAACTAGCGAGAATTTTGTTTCTTCCCAAAGTATATAAATATGAACGCATATTGTCAATTTTATGTAAATTGTCAATTTTAATGCGATCCAAATTTTATTTTAATAAAACAAAATTAGCTTTTAAGCTAAGCTGGGTAATATAATATTTTAATATCTCTTAACTTAATAGTGAGTGATAAAAGAGTACAAAGATAAAAACAATAAAATACTAAAAACTAATTGATATTCAAATTTCTACGAAAAATAATATTAATAATTACTGTTGAATAATGAAAAAAATAAGAAACATAAAACAACTATTAATACGAACCAAATATTACGATGTTAAAGTATGAAAATAATCGATTTTAGTAATTATGCTAAAATCTATTATTTTAAATCTTATCTATTAACAAGATAATAAAAAATCATTAAGTTAATTTGGCTGTGCGCACTGGGCTAGTCTTGTTAACGCGACATCACGAATCAGCTGATTTTGAAGTCGAGAGCTCTAAGGTTCAAATCCTTATAAAGGTAGTTATTTTTATACGGATTTGAATACCAGATCGTGGATATCGGTGTTCTTTGAGGTTTTTTTCTGTTTAACCTCCGGAACAACAATTAAGTATACCTTTAGAGGGATGAGATGAATGAATTGTAGCATGTGTGAAAAATGCCATGCTTGACCGGGATTCTAACTCGGGACCCTCCGGGTTCTTTGAGATTGGTTTCAATTAACCACACTTCTCAGGTGTGATTGACCTGAGATTGAATAAGGCTATACCTCATTTACATTCATACATATCAACCTCATTCATCCTCTGAAGTAATACCATACGGTAATGTATTACCGTATAGGTAAGAGAGAGAGAGAGAGAGAGAGAGAGAGAGAGAGAGAGAGAGAGAGAGAGAGAGAGAGAGAGAGAGAGAGAGA
>JAAAKQ030233290.1:0-11233 GCA_010016005.3 Zanna intricata | reverse complement strand
ATATATATATATATAATATAAAACACTCTATATCTACTATGGAAAGATATAGAAATAAGTGATTCTACATCAAGAATTACTGGTTTCGTGAAACTTTTATTAAATTATTTTAGACATACAAGTAATTCCGTAGACTGAAGTAATTCCGGATTTTAAATTAAGAATAATAGAAATGGATTTCGCTTAGAATTTATTTGTTTTAATCTTCAGTACTGACATCTTGGACTTTTCAATTTATTTATTACTTATTTCAAAATTCCAATGTCAAATATTTTGATAAATCATAACATATTGAAATTATTCGTTCAACTTTTTTGTGGTATACAGAGATACAAATTTACGATAGCATTCATCAAATTTATTTATCTAATGAGAAAAATTCTCATTAATAAAAAATAAATTGATAATTTCTGCGAAATATAATCCATCTAAAAAACCATAAAACCAAAAAATTAGAAAATTTTTTAATTACAAAACACTAAACTTCTGAAAAAACAGTAAGACTACCTCCCAAATACCAGTTACATTTATTTAATTTAAAGGATATATGAAGAAATATTCATTGAAATTAATAAAACATTACATATTACAAGAAAAAATTACCGTGTAAAATAATTGCAAGAATAGCTTTCATGGTTATTCTTTTATCGGGCGATTCACTAGAAACATGACATAACAATGGTTCAGTTTATTACTTTGCTTATAAAACAAAATGAGATTACAATATCAGTACGATTAAAAAAAAGATACATTAATTAACCTTTCTTTAAATTTAAATGTAGGTTATAAATTTATTTTTTTTCTGAATTCACTTTTGTGTTTGGTTTGTGGGTTTCTAGAATAAATTAAAAATTTAGTGTGGCTGTCAAGTGAAGCAAGCTAATTATACCACGCTAATTATTGGCGTTTACTTTCTTTACAGCCTTTATATGTCCTTCTAGTCTTCGAACGACGTTTTTGTATTCCACTAAGATTATCTCATTCGCTGTCCTGGTTCGCAGAACTCACACAAATCCTACAACTCCTTGCTGATCGAAGACGTAACGTCTCGCCTCGTAGCCGTCCCTTGCGGAAATGAATTGAACTGGTTTCTCCGGGGTATTTTATACTTCTGTCCCGTTGACCTGTCGGACTCAGATCGAAACGATCAGTTATCATATATTTTAATGAAATTCAAAACCAAGTCCGACTTACCGTGACTTTCTCACGGTAGAAACGTGTTTAGTAGTGTCAGCGAGCAGTATAACAAAAACGATCGTTATACAGACCTGTTACTTTAATTAAAAGGGTTCCTTTTTGTCCCTTTCTGGATTCTTCCAATTATTATATTTTCTACTATTTCCATAATAATTGGTAGGAATCTGTTTGTTAGGCCCGCTATACCAGTCTTGTTACAATATTCATTTATTTGTGTCCTGTCGCCTATCAGATGTAGATCTCCAACAACTTCGATAAAATTTTCTTAAATCTATTCCAGTAAGCGTGCTGCAATAGCGATCTAGGATTCAATCTTCTTGGAATATTGGTTACTTTGTCAATAGGGAAATTTTCACTGCCGTATATTTCTGTAATACTTCCCATTCATAGAGATGGGCTGATAAGGTCTGCAGTGAATGATAAACTTCAAAGTTGTATTAAATTTTTTTTAAATTTCTAAATAAAGTTTAACCACTTTTTTAGTACTTCAAATGTCAATGTCGTTATATGAAATTCTCAAAAATTGGTATAATACTATTTCAATAGGCTTAAACTTTAATATCTACCGTAAATGAATAATTGCATTCATTGTTTATTAATTTACCATGACTGTAGTCGCATACTCTAATAGAATATATGAGTATAACTTGGATATACTGTATATTAAAAAAAATCAATAAGAAAGCTAAAATCAAACATTTTCGTAATAAAAATGCAAATTATTGTATATTAAAAATATCGATAGTATAGTTCTTTAATTCCAGTTCTCTTTGGCTCCAGTTATAACTAACTAGTTATAGAAACGGCTTAATGAACCTTCCCCGAGTCTTAATAGTAAATTACATGTAAGCAGTCGAAGTAAATATATGAAATATTTAATCAAAGTAACTAAATTCTAATCAAGTAGAATTTATTAAACGTATCTGAATTAAGATTCACAACTAGAAGCGTGATCAGATCATAAACAAACTTATCACAAATAGAAGATACGTAATATAACTTATCTAACTGTATCTTATAAGTACATCTTGTTTTACAAAATGGAATGCTAATCCACGATATAAAATAAAGGTAAAATTAATAATCAAATTAAAAATTAAATAAATATAAATATTAAATGAAATAGAACATTCTACACATGAAACCGTTTAATAAAATAAAAATTTTATCATTAACAAAACAAGAAAAAATTTGCAGTTTTGTGCAAGAAGACCGACTTTTCCAGCATCACTAATTCGCAGTCAGAAACGCACTGGTTTTCAGAGGACAATGTACTTCATACGTTCGATTAACGATTAGAGTCTGCATACTATCATCTAGTTTCAACTTCTTTACCATTTGATTCATTACATAAGCGCACACTAAAAATACACTACTACACAGTCAACATAACCTCAAACTGAGGTTGAAAAAATATTTGAATTTAATTCATGGAAATTAAATTTAGTTGGGAAATTCTGATTGATACTATTCCGATTTTGTCGAATCAGACAAAATCAATTTAAACATATTATTTAAGTTACATATCCAAACGTACTATCACTAACAAAATTTAATAAAATTCAAATTCAGACAAAAAATGAATGAACTTTTAACAATAATTATTGACACAATTTGCCTTCCAAATTTCTTCGTCTTCCAAACGATTTAGCATATAATAGCAGAATTGTAAGACCAGTATCTTCTTTGGTGAATGCCTGTTGGGATCAAGTTTATAATTGACACAGTTTTAAAAGTCTCCTTAATTCGTTTTCAAATGTTAACGAATAACGTTTAATTCAGATGCTGTTTGTCGTGATGTCTTGGTTGGACTTCAAATAAATGCCTTTACACGCGTTCGAAATATTGGTCAGACACATTAGACCACCCGTAATATTTTATGTTCAAGACTCTCCATGATCTTAATCTTTTCATATAGTGCACGAATAAGATATATTGGTGGTGATCTGCTAAATTGCGTTCAAAACTTACGTCAAACCATTAGATCCGATTTCTCTTTTATCTACCAATCAGCAAACTGCGCCTTCTTTTCCACATTTATGGCTGCTATTGAGTGCGAAAAGCGTGACCGCTATTTTGACTACGAGGTGGCGCCACATGTCCCTTAAACACAACCAAGAATTCAATCTGTGAATATTTTCGAAGACTACCCTTAAATAAATTCTTAACGTAAATCAGCTATATATATTTAAATTGTTTAATATTTAAAATTGTAAAAATCTTTTATTAAAATTCAGTACATATTATGGTACCATCTTATACTATGATATTAAAAGAAAAATCTGTTCAATACAGCGCTATTGTTAGAAGCCCAAACTTGAGCAGTGGTGGTATGTTTAGTGATGGTATTTTTAGGTTGTTTAATGCTGTTATAATTTTTTACTATTAAACTATTGGAGACTTTGGTGTATATCTGTATAGCTTCGGCAGGAAACAGTCGCAGAATTGTGTGTATTGTGGATTGCGGGATACTCCCTATCATACTTTCTTCCAGTACGCACGCTGGGAAGTTACCTCGGGAAGATTCAACATGGAAGGAATTTCATCGGAAACTATAATCCCATACATGCTCGATGAGGCCCGAATGGGAAAATGCTGAGAAATGAATCATACTAATTACTAAAGGTGGAGAATTCCGGCAATGGGATACGTAACCAATTCCTTAATGATAACACGGGGGGGGGGGAAGGGACAGCCTCATGCTGTTATTACTCTCGTACGCATTCGCGAGGATGAACGTCGGTGCGGAGGCACGGGGACTCCCGACCCCCTGGGTCGAAAAGAAAACCTAGGCCGGTGGGAGTGCTTATATCCGCTTATATCTATGGGTACTCCCCTTTAGAGTGTGCAACAAAAGGTAAAACCGTGACCTGGCGGAGGGGGCGGGGCCCGCAAACGGAATAGATGAATCCGATCACCGCGCTTCTAAAGTCAAAGGCAAGACACGAAAAAAAGATCTAGACCCGGCGGCCGACCTGTCAAACTAGACATACACTGGTGGGCAGGGAGGCCCGTTAGAGGCAAAAGTCACTCCCCCAGACTGAGTTTGCTTAATTGATGGTCCGTTCCGGGGGAGCAGGGAAAATAAAACTATTTATTACAAA
This sequence comes from Zanna intricata, assembly GCA_010016005.3. Taxonomy (NCBI): domain Eukaryota; kingdom Metazoa; phylum Arthropoda; class Insecta; order Hemiptera; family Fulgoridae; genus Zanna; species Zanna intricata. The sequence goes on along the minus strand of JAAAKQ030233290.1, from coordinate 6,932 downwards.
ATTTACAATTAAAAAAAATGTACAAATGTCAGTATTATCTCCTTCTAGCTAAATTTAGCTAATTGAAGGAGTTACAAAATTTAAATTACATATATAAATGTACGTATTAATAATAAAAATGAAACAAGTTATCGATAATCACATGAACAACAAACACAACAACAATCACTAAAATGGCTACAAGAACAGTGTTAATACTATAATATGAAAAAAAAAAGAATAACTGAGAAAATATATATATAGAAAAAAAGAACAGTATAGAAAATAAATATATAATATCGAAACTTAATTTTAAAATTAAATTTGATAGTGTGAAGAATGGAACACAGAAACACAAGGTCCAAAAACAAACAAAGATCATAACGTAATTAAACCAAAACATTAAAGGGTAACATTAAAAAAAAAAAACAGGGAAACAGAATCTATAATGATCTCTACAACACTAAAAAAAGATTAAGTTCAACCCACATGTGAACTTACATTCAAAAAATGAATCTTCAATAATTGCTTAGCTTTACGTGGGTTATGTATGTTTCTTAATTCTTGCGGGAGTTTATTTAAAAAGTTAGGTACACTATACTCAAGCAAAGCCTTACCATATGCATTATTAAATCTTGGAATTAAAAAATTCCGTGAACGTGTTTCGTATAAACACAGTCCTTGAACACTATATTGAAAATCAAAGTAATATCTCTGCAGTAAACAAAATTTTTCTAATTCCTCAAAACTTATTATCCCAAGAAAGCCAATCTGAACATCATATAACAAAACTCTTATTATTCTGAATATAAGAGATTTAAGAGAAGCCAATATATAATCTGGAGCCGATGAGTAAGCAGAGATTCTATATCTCAGTAAACTCTATTAATGAAAACTATAATTTATACAAACAAACTTTAAGCAAATTACAAAGATGAGTAACATGTGTATTATATTTCATATTACCATCCAAATAAACTCCCAGGTGCTCTTCAGACTATCAACCAGGACCAGACCCTCTCACACCCACAGGCCAGATCTGATCTAAAACAATTATGATTATGACAATATATAGAACTATTAAGTCTAACATTGTAAACATTCCTACTGGCCCTCGATCCTCTACTTTTGAAAACTATCAATTGAGTTTTTTTTTGTATTTAGGATTATATAATTATTGAAAAAATACTTTACAGCCAGATCCAGATCCTGCTGAGTGTGTCATCGCTCGACATACATCAACATGATCATTGTATATTATTGTATCATCAGCATATTGCAAGACCTTGCCCCTAAAATTAAGAAATGCTAAATCATTTACATAAAAAATTGTTAAGCAAAGGTGCCAAAATACTTCCTTGGATCAAACCACACTTCTGCTCAATTGCAGGACTTATAACATTACCTATTTTCACTCGAACACATCTGTCAGATAAATAATCTTTAAAAGGTGTTAATAATCTTCCTCCAATACCTATCAGAGCCAGTTTCTCAATAAGAATGTCAAACTGTACCATATCAAAAGCCTTTGTAAGGTCCAAGGACACAGCAACTACAAATCTTCTGTCATTAAGTGCAACATTGATATCATTCACTAATTTATCAATAAGATCCAAAGTAGATCTATTTCAAACTTTCAAACAAACCCATACTGAATATTACTAATGATATTATACTCTAAACAAAACTTGTTAAGCTGAAAAATGATAAAATGTTCAATTAATTTCATTATAACTGAAATGGAACCTATTGGCCTGTAATTACAGAAGTCTGTTTTAACTCCTCTTTTATAAACAGGCCTGAGATAAGTTGTCTTCAAAGCACTCGGGATCCGTCCAGTGTCAAAAATGTTATTAATAAAATGAACCAGAATTAACTTTAAGAACTGAAGATTATTTTTTATATCACAAGTCCATCAGGACCAGGAGAAGAAGAATAATTCAACTTATTAAGAATTGACAAAAGGAAATGTTCATCTACTTTATTAACACGAACATAAGCAATGTTACCAACAGTATACAATCGGGTGAATTAAAAGAAACAAAATTTCTATCCAAGTGTAAATCCAAACCATCCAAGTCCATACCAATATTTAATGAATTAATAACAAAATCAAGAGCAATTAACGATAATGTAATAAAGTTAAAAATTAAAGTATAACTTTTTTTTTATAACTAAAATTTGAAGTTTTATTAGTTAAATGTAAGATTTTAAAAAGAAAAAGAAAAAAAATTAACGTTTAATACTCTGCTCAAGTATAGTTCAGTTCTCGCTATTTTACAAAAAATTTTGATCACCAAAGTTTAAATAAAAAAAAAGAAAACAAACAACAATTAAAAAGCATAAATACCTCACCAATTATAAGAATCCATAGACTAGCCAATAATGAATTTGGACACGACCACATTTCAACTAAAGACTACGAACTCCTACTACTTTTTTTTGTTAAGTTTAGAATTAATCCAGTAAATATAATTGTGTAATAAAAATGAATTAAGAAAAACTAATTCACACAAAATATTAAATGTAAAAACAAAATATTCAGAAACATTATCTACACATCCAGAGAGATTTACAAAACAAGATCCAAATCTGAATTCTTGTTAATTTTAATAGGCTTACTAGCATCAACCCTTCTGATCATAATGCTCGAACTATTCAACCATAAATACTTATAATTTTTATACTTTTTTATCTTCCTAGCTTTCACAAATAATGCCGAAAAATACGGGGTTAAATGATCGTTAAAAAAAATGGGTCTATCCAAGCCAGAACCATCCAACAACGATAACCTAGGCCTAAACTTTCTAACTTTTTTAACAATTCCATCACAAGTATCTCTATTAAAAAATTGAACAATTACCGGAGTTGGAGCACCCCTTCGTCCTCTTAGACGACGAGCAGTAAATTGATCTTCACGCAGATCAATATTCATTTTGCTCAGAAGGCCAGAAATCTAACTCTTAATATCCTCTGACCTCTCATCCGGCAGTCCAACAACCAAAACGTTCCTGCACCGCGCATATTGCCTCTCGGATTCAAAATCAATCCTCAAGGATGAGACCTCATCTCTTGATGAAGTACACTTCACCTTGAGATCCTTAACTATAGCAAGATACCCCTTTAGACAGTCATCAAACCAGAAATAATAAATTCCTTATGAGAAATTCTTTCACTGAAAACCCTCTCATGTTTTTTAAACATTGATTCTAAAAGATTTCGAAGGACCGAGAAAGAGTGCTCACCCAACTCATCATAACCTACTTTAGGTATCTATAACCTTTGCCGAAGTGGTCTCACGACAATTATTACACTTCCACTGCTACTTCTTAAACGAACTTTTAGCCCTTCAGGTCTTAGAAGAAACACCTGAACAATCATAGTGGAGATCGACACCACAAGCACCACACGTAACATGATCACCACTAGTGGGCAAGCTACCGTCACCTAACCTCTATTAAAAACGTTAATTATTGTAAAGGTAACAGAAAGAAAAAAAAAACCGCAAGCGAAAATAAAATTAATGCAAAAATTTATGTAAAGTAAAAGTAAAATTAGAGGTTAGGAAAAAATAAATAAGTCAATCGCAACAGAAGAAATAACTATTAAAGAAAATTATGAAACCACTTCAGGAAAAAATGAACATAACAAGAACAAAAACCACAAAAACAGATTAACACATTTAAACTAAAACTTTTCCAAATCTAAAAGCAGAAAACACACGACACATATGATCACAGCGAACAGCTGACGTAATAATAATCAAACCAGACATACAGCCGGTGGGCAGGGAGGCCCGTTAGAAGCAAAAGTCACTCCCCCGGACTGAGTTTGCTTAATTGATGGTCGGTCTGGGGGAGCAGGGAAAATAAAACTATTAAAACTAAAAGTTATTATACTAAGAATAAAATAATTAAAATATTTAAAATAAGTATTACTTAATTAAAATTGTATGCGTTTACATATACTATATTAAATGGGTAAAATTAAGTGATTAAAAAAATGAAAGCAATAAATATCATTTTTCGTTCCAGTTGTAGTAATGATTGTTTTCAATTAGTGTATACTAAATATTTTAATGAATAAAGTAATACAATACTTAATATTATCGCTATTAAGACATTATTAAATTCCATATTAACCACTGGATAACAGACGAATCGAATTGATTTGTCTTTAGTAAAATGTTGTTACTGAAATACTTGTTATTCATGATTCAGCTGTATTCACGAAAATTGACAAATGTCATCTGAAAGGAAACTGTGAAGGAGTATTGAGGATGACTGTCTTTGGCATATTAATAAAGTAAATTTTGATGTATTTTACGTTTAGGGTTTAATTAGTTACAACTACAACATGAATTATCAAGGGAATAGATAGCAATAAATTTGATAAATATTAATATTAGTACTTTAGATAAATAGCAATACACTTAATTAATAGTAGTAATCAATAAATATATATTGCGTTATATACTAAGTACTAATTGTCGATCATTATCAAAATTTTGCATTAGTTAACTAATTTATGAATTATTATATATATATATATATATATATATTTTAATCCTCTAAAAAACTAATTCGTATTTTATTATATTTTTCACAAAAAAATTACCTATCCAAAATCTTTCTATCAAAAGAACTTGGGTTGGTTACTCTCACTTTTGGAATGAAAAGCATTTCTAGAATTAGAACATTAGTAAATTTGAAGTAATTAAATAGATTTTATGATTTCTCTTAAATGATAAAAAAAAAAAAATGATGTTTCTATCTTCAGTTTTATTTATAAAACAGAAAACACTGCCTCCTCTTTGATAAGTAAACTAGTTTTAAGATTATGTTACAACAATTCTTCTTTACTGTTTGCTACAAAGTGTTCGATATCTTTTGGAACTATTTTTTTTTTCACTTTTACATAGTGGAAGAATCATTTTAAATTAATTTTTATTTCCATGCTTAAAGTGAATAAACATTAGGGAATTTCATCATCATTCGTAAATTATTTTAATTTCTGAGATTTAATATGTGTGAGGCATTAATTATATATTTAGGAGAAAATAATATATCATTGTTCTACTCCGATTTTGAATTGGTTACATTTAACAATGTTTTATTTTTAAATATTTTTTATTAAAGAATCAAATAAATAGATGTATGGAAAAATTGAAGACCTAGACTTAACATTAACAAAACAATGATAAAGATTCTAGGGCCAAATGATCAGATTGAATAAATCACGACTAAACAAACATATTGTAAATAAACTGGAGCTACAATTATCAAGGCAGCTATGTAAAACAAATGAAGGAAGAGCTTAAACAGTATAATGTAACAGAAAAAACTGTCTAGAGTGAACAGAATACAGACAGAAAAATTTGAATTAAAGGTTTCTTAGGTGAAAAGAAAAAAATTAACAGAAGCGAATAGACTGAAGAAAGAAATAACTTAACAGCCCGAAAGAATGAAGAACTTGTTGAAGAAAAAGAAAAAACCTATATAAAGTGATATTTGGGTAGTCATAGAAGGCCTATCCTTGGAGAAAAGAAAAAATATATATAAAGTGGGCACTCACAAAATTTTAATTCTTACTCGTAAAAGCTTTATCTAATAAATTATGAAGAAAATTGTTTTTTTATAAATGAAAAATTATTACTTTAAAAAAAAAAATTTGCTAGATATAAACTGACCACCATCGAAAATTTTTGTTATATTATCAAGAATGCGCATACGGCTCAACTAGTTATAAAGATGTGTTAAGTTTGTCTTTCATCAAAGTAATATTCCAAAATTTATCACCTTCTTCCCTAAACGCAGAAAGTATTATATTCCATGGTTATTATCCCTAATTTGGGAAATAATCTGGGAAATAATAATTTGGTTTTCATCTTGTTATTCTCCAGAAATAATCACGGAAAAATATTTTTAATTAATCCAACTAGTATTAATCGAAATTATTACATTTGAATGGAAATATTTAAGTTTTCCCTTTCAAAAAAAAAAAAAAAAAGCCACAGAATTATCACATAGTAGTTTAGCAGATCTCCCGCAAAATCATTAATACAGTATATTAGATTTTCCTTTGAAATAACAAGTTTTTCTCGTATTTTTTAAATATGTACATTTAGATTTCAGAAAGTGACCTTAACGTGGTTGTTTCGAAACAAGTGAGTATGTGAACCGATATTTTATTCCAGTCATTATTTACAACCCACGGGATTAGTCTAATGGTGAACTTGTCATCCCAAATCAGGTGATTTCGAAATCAAGAGTTCTAAGGTTAAAATATTAGTAAAAGCAGTTACTTTTAAATGGATTTCAATACTAGATCGTGGATACTGGTGTTCTTTGGTGGTTAAGTTTCAATTAATCACACATATCAAAATAGTCGACCTCAGACTGTACAAGATTACCCTTAGATTAATTAAACACCATTTAAATTCATACATATCATTCTTATTCATTCTCCGAAGTAGTTCCTAATGGTGGTTCCGGAAGCTAAGCAGAAAAAGAAAGACATTCACTATCTGCAGTATCTATTAAATGGAAGCTAATCAAATTACGTTACTAACTGTCTATATCATTTACCGATGATTTAAACACAACAGATTTTTTACAAAGTCCAACCTGAAAAACAGTTGGTATTTTGAAAATGTATTGAATGCCTAAGTACGCAATAACTAACGTGTTATCACTTCACATTTTTTATACGAAGCGTGTGCGATTAATTTTCTCTGCTGTAAACTATACTAATTTTTATTTATTAGTAAATTTATAGTTTTGTAATAGAGGTAAGTCGGCCCCCGTGGCGCGAGTGGTAGCGTCTCTGCTTTTCATGCGGAGGTCCCGGTTTCGAATCCCAGTCAGTCATGGCATTTTTCACACAGCTACAATTCATTCATCTCATCCTCTGAAGACATACCTTAACGGTGGTTCCGGAGGTTAAAAAAAAAA
>JAAAKQ030233279.1:0-11233 GCA_010016005.3 Zanna intricata | reverse complement strand
ACTTAATAAATAAGATTTTTTTTTTTAATATACTAGTTTTATTTGTTATTCGATCTAGTTTATTTATTTCTTCGTAAATCATCTTAACTTACAGTGTCCTGAAAATGTATTAAATGAAATATAAATACATATTTATGATGTATAATAAATTCCACCGTTTTGTTATAGGGTTTCAATTAACAATAACATCCTGCCCTTATAAACTGTAGATGTAACAAAATACAAAAACAGTGTTAATACGAACAAGGTAAGCTGTTTAAAATGATCTCCGTATCAAGAAATCAATAATAAATATCTGCGGATTTATCAAAATGTCAGACCATTGAATAAACAATCTATATGTATACTAAAGACTATTTAAAAGTCATAATACACCAACAGTTAATAAAATACGTCAACCTTTGAATAAATATTCAGCAACTAAATATAGAAAAATGAAATATAGCAAATGCTTCAACCTCAAAACGATTTATTATTTGGCATACCTAAACTGCCAAACCCTAACCACCAACGGGGCCGCTGAAAACTTTTAAATGGAAAGGGTAAGGTTGTGACATCATTTTAAACGATATTGAAAAAACTTTTCACATAACAAACATGGTGTTATGCCAGACCTAATGAAAATGGTGGTCATTTAATGTGCTTCATAGATGGTTTCAAAATTGGTCTATAGTTAATCCCAAATATTGGTCTCGTTACGAGCTACCATTTTCGTTACCGTCATCTTACCCCAAAGATTTTGCGTCAAATTTTTTTTTCCAGTGCCCTTAAAAATTATATGTTAAAATTATTATCCTTTTTATTTAACATTTTTTTATCCCTTTTTATTTAAAAAAAATTTTTAAAGGCCCTTTCTTCATGGGCCTTTCTGGATACTTAAGATGTGGTATCATACTTAAAAATACTCGTACATTACTTCGAAATAGAAGAATTTGATAAATTTTATTTTTATATTTTTAACTACTGAAAATTTAATTAAGATTTGCCATTCTTTCTTATGTCAACTGTATTAAAAGGGTCAATAGAAAGAAAAAGAAAGCGAGAAAGAAGATTAAAATTAGTAGATGAGTTGAAGGGTGGAAATTATAAGGGGTTTAAAGGAAACATTTGGGACAGAAATGGATGAAGACAGCGGCGGTTTAAGGAACTTGTCGCCAGACAGAATACTAAATAATGTTGATATTTTGTTAATATTTGATATAAATAGTTTTACTGGTATAAATTATTTAAGTATTTACACGTAATCTAAAGAAAATATGATAGAATGCTGTATAAATATGAATACGAAGCAAGAATAAAGAAGGAGGATTGAAGATAAGCCAATGAACGTCTACAGAATAGAAATAAGGATTATGTTAATCACATTACTTTTGAATCATCTTAAAAGAGATTTGTAAAAAGATTAAAAAAAATAAAAATAAAAATGATAACTTTTAATGAAGTAATTAAAAGATAGTTATTTAATATCGATATTACTACGGTAGAGATATTTAATTTAATACTATAGAGTTAGACTTCAAAAAAAATTGTTATAGTTGGAGATATTCCACCTAAGCACGATAAAATTAGTTATTAAAGAAAAATGAAAAAGAAAAGCTAGATTCATTTGAAATGAATTTACAGAATAAAGGAAAGTGAGAAAAATTGAATTTTGAGATAGAGTAAAATATGGAGATGATCAATTAATCAGAAAAATTTAGAAAATCATTAAATATGTTTACAACAGTGTTTATTCTCAGGAAGAAATCAATGAGATTCCATTTTATTTCTCATCTTTCCTATTAAGCATACGGTGTGTTGATTGTACATGAAAATGACAATGTTATTTTTTGGGAAAATATATGTGTTCGACCTCAGAGTGCCTTCATATGGACGATTACGGAATCTTGGAAAGAAATATCTAAACAAATTTATAAACGTCTTATCTTTCCTGTTGCCAATCCTTAATTTCCTACCTATGAATATTATTTTTCCATTATTTTTAGACTCGAGGTATACAATAGCAAAGTTTATCTGTGAAAATTTAAGCTAAGAAAAAGAGGGAAAGAATGTACTAAAAAAGCTTTTAAAGCTATTGAAATCCTCGATCTCACCAACAGAAAGAAAGTTAGGTGTATTTTGAACCACTACTTGTTTAGAGAGTAGTTTGAATTAAATCCGAGAGGAAGTTCTGTTTTTTGCCAATTGGATTTAATTACATTCGGACTTTTATTAATGGTTACATTTTGAGAAGTTCGGAAATGTTTTGTAAGTTTCTTAATGTTCAGAATAATTTGAGATGATTTTGCAGCCATATGAAACTTTCAATTTTGTTTATTTAAACGATTGAATATATACTCAAATCTAACAATAGCGAAGCATTGCCGGGTCTGCTAGTAAATCATAAAAATTGGTATATTTTCGTAAGGGAATTTTAGAAGAAAAAGTAAATTACATTAATTTAAAATATTAATTAATTAACTTTGAAAGGTCGTGGGAGTCGTCTTCTGAAATTTCTATTATTATAAAAAGATCAAGTGATGAAATAAAAATATAATTTATAATTAATTTTTTTAAGGTATCATGAATTTTTTTAAACAAATAATTTATCTCCTGTACAGCCATAACTGTAGGATTTGGGGGTGCTGGTAATCTCATGCGTATCATGTAAAATAACTGCATCCGCAGAAGATGGGCGGATAGTGTGCGATATCACGAAAAAAATTATTCATTGGCCCTCTTTTCTTCGAATATACGACTGCAGAATGATATTGGAATATTTTATTGAAATTCATTGCATTCTTGGGAGAATAAGATCGATACCGCTAGTTCCAAAATGACAGTGCAACATCACACTACACGTATTCAACTTTTATCTTGTTAACAAATTCTCTAATGATCGCGTTATTGGTCGTGGCTTATGCTTAGCTTTTCACCAAGATGTCCTTCAGATTTGTCTTTCTTTGGGGGTTACCTAAAAAAAAAGCCTACAATAACAAACCACGAATACTCGAACAGCTAAAGGTCAATTTCGAGCAAGCTGTTTTCAATATCAACCTACAAATTCTGAAAACAGTTTCAATAAACAGAGAAAATAATGAAAGCGTGTATTCATTAAAACGGCGGCCTCTTCTAGCATTTACTCTAGAATTAAAATATTAAAATGTTTGGAAATAAAAGATTTAATTTAATAATATACAAATGCCTTTTTTATTTAAACATATCTATTTACATAAATGGGTTGGGTTTTGTAAGGAACACCATTAAAAATATTTTTTTTTTTTTTTTGAAATTTCGTTTGCAACCTTTGAGGTAAGAAATTAATAAATTGTTATACAGATCCTGAAGTTTAGAGTATTAAAAATAAAATTTAAAACCTGCTTAATTTATTTCAGTTCATTAATAAACGTAAACTTTACTACAGTAATACAAAATTTACAAAGAAAGTATTAGATTGTACTATGATAAAAATGAAATCTTTGAACATTCTCGGTTTACAAGCTTTATAAATTGTCTAATAAAAATCTAGAAATAAATTGAATAAATTGCCTGACCTTTCCATACATTTTCATAAAGGTAAAATTTAACCCTTCACATAGCAACAAGGAAAAGTTGTAAAATTTTCTTCTAGTAATAAGTTGAACATTATTATTATTATTAATATCATTTTGACATTCCTATATATAAAAAAAATAAAAAATTTCTTAAATTAAACTAGTGAAAAATTAAAATGACCATTCAATACTTTTCTTGAATTGAATTTGCATAAAATTAGTTGATATTGAAAAGTAAGTTGTTTTTACTTTTATCAGTTAAAAATATCTAAAACAATAGCGTTTTGAGTAACTTTAATAAAACAAAATTTAATCTTTACGCTGTAACAAAGTTGTAACAGATTCCTTTCTGATAACATCTTTGTTAAAATATAATTTTTTTTTTCTTTTACTTAGGAGGAGGAAAAAAGCTCTACCAGCCGAAATCTGCCCTCGCAGATAACAGTGTGGGGCTCTCACTCACTAAATATACCTCCCCCTTCATCACAGGGGAGGCCGGGATCACCTTTCGGCATAACATCGGCCACCCTGGGGACGTGTCAGCAGAATCTCCAACCCTACTGCCCCTCCCGCAGCGGAGCCCCCCGTCGGGGTCCTCTTGGGATCGTTGGAGCATGCCGACTTCTCGCTTGTAAAAAGCCGACATGTTCCTCCACCAAGAGGCTGCCCTTCCCATCCTACTTCTACCCTAAAGGGGCGGCAGGCGCATTTAAGATGCGCGAGTAACCCTCCCCCACCCGCTCCCGACCTCTCAAACCTAAGAGGGGCCCGAATGCTTCATTGGAAATACCCCGATCCAGTACACTTTTGCGTGGACCCTGGACCGAAGCATCCTCTGCAATCAGGCTGCCCCCCATGTCCTAGACGTTGCCACGTATTCGCAACCCGTTTGACATTCCCCGTTTTTATTTTTTATTTTTTGTTTGTTTTTTTTTTCCCGGTGTAACGCGCCGTTACACCCTCTGACTATCCTAGAACTAAACCTAACTTCCTCCTTGCAACCTTTATTCCCTAAAACTAACTTCCTCCTATAGTCCCTCTATCTAAAACTAACCTAATACTATACATACGCCTAAAACCCTCTTATGTTTATTTTTTTCTTAAAATATAATTTAGAACTACATAATTTGAAGTACATAAGTTAAAACAACTATAAAAAGAGTATTTTTTTATAGGTAAAAATATTTTGAATTGAGAGTATAAAAGAAGATATTTCCATTATTACTGAATGAGCTAACCGACTTTCTATTTAACTCGATCTTTAGACATTTCATCTGTTTATTATTTCTGTCTAAATTAAAAACAAATTTTTTTTACCAATTTTAATTAGATTTTATAGGATGGTTCCGACTTTTAGGCGGAGAGAAATATTTACTGTTATTTTTCTTAGGTAGGGGGTAATTTTAGAAAAATTCAATTTTTTTACCAATGAAACCTAATAATGTTTTTATTTAATCATAATTACTACGAAATCAGCCCACAGAAAACACAGATATATAGTTTGTGAATTCCTAAAATTCAAATTAATAAATAAGTATTATATGTCCAAGTTTCAGAGGCGTTTATGTACCAGTAATCTGATAAATAATAAGGATGAATTCAAAAGAAGCTTTTCGGAGAAACTGTTCAGTCATAAATAATTTCATTGCACGTGCAAACTTTACGATGTAGATAAAAGGATACAATTTATTTTCTGATAAAAGGATACAATTTTCTGTAATACGTTACAGTCACAACAGCAAGATAAAAAAAACCTTCATTCTTTACGTTTCCCTCTTATATTTAATCCTTTCTTTCTTTATCTGTTTAGCCTCCGGAACTACCGTAAAGTAATACTTCAGAGGATGAATGAGGATGATGTATATGAATGGAATGAAGTGTAGTCTTGTACAATCTTAGGTCGACCACTCCTGAGAAGTGTGGTTAATTAAAACCCAACCACCAAAGAACACCGGTATCCACGATCTAGTATTCAAATCCGTATACAAGTTTTTACCTTTACTAGGATTTGAACCTTAGAACTCTCGACTTCAAAATCAGCTGATTGCGATGTCGCGTTAAACACTAGACCAGCCTGGGTTTATATTTAATCAGACTGTTTTCCCATTACAATACAGCATCGTGCCTTTCTAATTAAATTATTAAACAAAATCTTAAATAGGTTTCAATAAAAAAAATGTTCTTTTTCTTACCAGTTTTCATTCCCATTAATATATACTAAAACTGAAAAATACAAAATAAGAAAATTGGGGTGTAAAGCGGTAGAAATTTGTAGGTAGACGTTGTATGAATGCACGGAGGACCAATATGTATGTATTATGTATATTAGCTGATGTAGTGTAAATGAATAAAAACCAGTTCTTGTTTAAACGATTATTTATTGTTTTAAACTGCAGCATATGCGTTGATGACGTTGAAGGCATAATAGTATAACATAGTACAAACTTGAATAGAATAATTTTCTTGAATATATTGCAATTAACACTTATGAATATGAAACTTGTGTAATAACATAACATAAAAGACTTATGAATAATTATACTTATAGTAGTAGTATTTCAAACCTGTATTACAGGTTTATTTCAATACCTGAATACAGGTATTTCAAACATGTTACATGTAACATGTTTGAAATACTACAAGCTACTGTCCGGGCGTCTGGTCTAGTACTGCTTCCTGCCAGATGTCTGTATTGCAACTGAATACGACTCGTAATCGGATAGTAAGAACGAACCGACCATGTCGGTGTCTAACCTTCAACGTTCACAAATCAAAAAAATACTCGAGTATTTTTCATTAAAGAAAATTTCATTAAAGATACTGGAGTATTTTTTTGATTGTACTACATTCTTTAAGTGAACATGTATCTTAATAAAAAATTATTTGTCAATTTTTTATTTTTGTATTACTGATTATTCTTTTATTTTTCTTCTGTAGAGATAAAAGTTTTACAAAAAAAAAAGAGCATAAAATTCAGTCTAAATTAACAAAAAAACCCTTACTTATATTAATAAGAGGTATTCTAGAAAAGAAATGTTCAGTTTTAAATAAAACCATGGATTATTGAAAGCAATAGAAATGCTATCGTTTGAGAAATTAAGCAGTTTATAATAAACGGTACAACTATTTATTATATATTTAATCACAAAAAAATTTTCAGCACAGAAAAAACTCAATTTTTTTCCTAAATGTTATAAACAAAATACTATTTGAATAGTTCATGAAACATAATTTTAATAGTATTGATTTAAATTTAAAAGTCAAATTGTGTTATTTTCTAGGGTATATAGTTAGTACATAGTTATACACGATAACGGATAATATGCTAATAGAGTTAAATTTTCTATGTCGGGATTTTACATAACTTGACGTAGATATTTTCTATTGTAAAGTATATAAAATTGTTACGCTTATATATATATATATATATAAATATATATATATGAATGTATAAATGTATGAATCGTATGTATATATGAATGTTAACCTACAGTTTTCTTGATATCTCCAGATTAGATGATCCAACTTGGAGGAAATTTAACATAATAATTTCTAAATATAGGGGGCATTGATTCAATCTAATTTTGTTAAAAAAATTTTTCAAACAGTAAAATAATTTCTTTACATAATTACTATCTCTTTGAAAGCTTATACATTTTTGGTTAGTTTTATGTCCAATTGAAACCTAAATTCAAAATATTGCAGCAAAATCATTTTCCATATTCTTCATATAACTATAGTATTTCCTTACTTGTTGGCTGAAATAGGTAATATATTTTTAAAAACGAAATTATTATTTACAGTTTTATTTAAAAATATAATTACAATTAATAATACGGCATTGGAAGAAATCAAGATCACTTTTTAATAGATCGAGATCCAAGCATACAGCGAAATCGATAATAGCTCGGCTCAATGTTCAGGAATGTAATGTGTTATATTAATAAACATGAAAACTGGATCCATAAAAAATTTATGGTCTCATTAAAAAAAAAAACATACTATTTCTTAAGAGAAACTAGTAAAATCGAATAATATTCTTTAAGCATAAGAATACATAATAAATTTACTTGAAAGTAAGCTGAAATGAATCCAAGATATTAAGGTCTTGTTAAGTTTCATCATAGCTAATAAGTACGGCGATGATTAATGCCAAGATAGGTAGCATAATTTTCTCATTTTATAAGTTATGCAACTTTTTTTCCCGATTTTACTTTCCCTTTTTACATTTAATTTATGTCCACAGAAACTGGAGATATAACAATCGAAAGAAAAATCTTCACGCTACCCATCTATCGGTCGTACGAATTTGGCGCATGCGCAGTTATTCTGTAGCATTATTAGTCATGTTGTTTAATAGCCACTCCACGTAAATTTATATTTTGTTCTAAAATTTAATTAACAATCGGTTACATCTTATAGAGACTTTAAGGAAATCTGATCGTACAGAAGCACTTAAACATAAAAAGCACTTAAAGTTCCGATCGAAACTCCATAATAATTGCTAACTAGTATTATAATTTATGCGGAAAGTTCATACACATTAAACTAGAAAAATAGATCTTCACTAACATAATAAATTTAATGACAAGCAGAAATAAAAAAAATAAGGAAGATATGAACACTGAAAAAGAAAGAATGAAATATGAAGTGAAAGAAAAAACAAAAGTAAATAAAAATGGAGCACTCAGAGGAGGCGTTAACATAACTCACGGAGTCAATAAAGTCCAGTACATGGAGACATTTAAGCCTTTTAAAATCCTCTCCATTGTTTGTCAGGTTCTGTCCAAGAAGTTCAGGCGGTTTTTCAGCTAATTTACGCAGTTCTTATCTAAAATTAAATTGGTTATCTATGAATCGGTTTATATCTTGAATTTCTTTCCGGAAACAGCAAAATCTCAAATATTCGTGGTTTTCACTATTTTTGTCAAACTTCGGTGCCTCTGTGCAACACCTCACTATCTTATTTTGGAACCGCTGCAAACTCTCGACGTTGCTTTTGTTTGTTGTTCCCCATATTTCAGTTCCATAAGTCCAAATCGGTTTCAGGAATGCTGAATACAATAACAGCTTAATGTTTGATAATAAATAGGACTTCCTGCCCAGTAATCTGTATATTTTTTAATCTTGACGTTTATTTACTTCCTCTTTTCCCTTACATGAAGCCTCCATGTTAAAAGACGATCATGTTAAAAGATGAAAGTGTAGGTACCTTACGTTTTCAGTTCTTCAGGAATCATCAGTCTCAAAGCCAGACAAGCCTCCTTAACCGGCTGTAGGACCATATTCATCTGTGAAACCATAGATTTCATCAGAAAGTACGTAATCTGTAGTATGCTATTAAAAGATGTGTTGCGTACAAGTTGGAAGGAAGCTCTTCCTAAAATAACTCTTCATAAATAACGCTATAACATAGAAATAATTTTAAAGAAAATTTTGCTTGAAATGATATATTTCGGTATGAACTAACATTCCCAAAAACTCACAACAGGAGACAGCTCAAAATTTTCGTGGAAATAGTGGGATTGTAACAGATTATTTTAGATTGCAATAATGAATCTACTTTTTACATAAATTACTTTGGAAAACGTTGAATCAACCTAATATTGAACAAATTAACAATTTTAACAGGTAATTTCAAAAGTAGTTTAGAGTAAAATCCAAGGTATAGTATCATTCAGAAAAATAAATAGTTTTGAGATAGAAGCATTGCAAAATATTAAAAACAATTTTAAACTATTAATTAGAACTTATAAAGCTCCTACGTCATTTTTGATAGTGTAATGTAACTCATATCATTGCCCTAAAAACGTAAAGTGTTATGATATTTAACATTCAAAAAATGTTCCATCTTCGATTTACTGAGGTTCATCACTAAATGTTACTTGATTTTTTAAATTATTTTATGTAATAAATAGTTAAAATTCTTCACAATATTTCATATTTTCGCTAGGATTATCACGATTGATTTGAATGTTAAATCTACTTGTAGTTGACGCGTTTCGGAGTACGTCCATTCTCAAAACTACTTTTAGCAAAAAATAACACTCAAATCAAATAATTTATTTACCGTTTTTATAAATATATTGATGCAATACAGTTCAAAATTACAATACAAATCATTTAAATAAGGAGGTTTTTATGCCATCGGTTTATTTTCATAATTATTCAATGTGTAATAGTCGAAAGATTATCTAAAAGTTTCTTTACTTTATGCCGGTATTTACATTTTCCTAAATATATAAAGAATTATTTTCTCTTAATTAATTTATTTCGTACTTTATTACATTTATTTTTTAATTTTTTTTTCTTCCAAAATTTGCGGAATAATTACAGTAAGACTATTTTTCAAATGATAATGAGATAACGTAAAATTAATTTTTATCAATCCCTACACAACGAATGAGTATCGAACCGTGGGTCCATTATATTATATATTATATATATCATATTATATTGTTTGTATATATATATATATATTATATAGGAATCCAATTTACTTTATATATATTTTAAAATGGTACTTTATTTTCTATTATCACAAGTATTCAGAGAAATGTAGAAAAATAAAGCTTTTTTTATTGTAAATTGAATTCTTAGTTCTATATTATAAAGAAACGTTAGGTTATATTGAATGTATTCTTTCTCTCCACAAACTTAGTATTTTTTTTCCATTTTCTATTAGCTTGCAGCTTCTTCAGAATACTTTATTATCAGATTTAATTAGATAATGAACTTATTAACCTCACATATTTTTTTTTATATATAACAAAAAAATTGTAAAAAGATTTCTTTGCTGTTAGGTTGAGAAGGATATATCACATACAGTTTTAGTGTTGAAACTGTATCTCAGTAAATTAATAGATTAAATTTTTACTTTACGTTATCTGTCTTTAGTCTTTTTTTATATCTGTGATGTGTGTAAAGCAGACGCTTTACACATATAAAGTGTAGATATCAGTAATAGTTGTTTTCTCTAAGATTAATGATATTAACTAAACGGCCGGTTCATCAGATGAAGTGATTGAAGGTTTTGCTTTTATAATTACGCTTATTTTATGTCTTTCAGTTAAGTAATCGGAGGCAGATGTAGCCATTCTCTTGGTACATATAACAACAGTGAATGTGTTGATTGAACCGCCTTGCCTAACACTGTTAAAAATCAAAATTAAAAAAAACTCCGAAAATTGTTTTTAGATATTTATGTGAAGAGTATTTCTAAGCCTCATTTTATTGAATATATCTTTAATATTGTAATGGGGAAAATTTGCGAGCATTGTACAAATATTTTTTACCTATCTTCATCCCTAACAAGGTCTAATTTCAAAAAGTTGAGAATTTGGTTAGGTAGGAAATTATTATTATAAGTTAGTTGAGAAATTGGTACATGAACACATACTAAACATCAATTTGATATCTCCCATTCGTTACCAAGAAATTAAAAAAAAAATAACCCGTTTTCAAAAGAATTTTGAACTATTTTAACCTTTTAAAATGGATTAATTTCACCCCTAAATGGAGAAGTCTTAGTCTGCCCCTATAAATTTTTATCAATTTCTTTACAGTAATCTTTGCTGGGAATTCATGAATTTAGTCAGTCAGGGCATATTCTTTATGTATATATATATTTTTTTTTGTCTTCAGTCATTTGACTGGTTTGATGCAGCTCTCCAAGATTCCCTATCCAGTGCCAGTCGTTT
>JAAAKQ030233212.1:10195-28505 GCA_010016005.3 Zanna intricata | reverse complement strand
GTCTGAACACCACTAGATTTCATTATGGTGTTTAGCCTACATCGGTACATCGCGTCCATATATGTATTTAAATCCTACAAATTTAAAAGCATTGGCTAAGACGTATAATGAGTTACCTGTTTTATAGAATGTGTATGTAATATTAGGGTGCGCGTGCGTGCAGGAGTTATTTGTATTTCCAAGTAGTGTTGCGTTCATAAAATTGACGAAATATTAGTTCACGCGTTTCTGTTGCAATAATTTCAATTATATTATCATATTACAGTATTACTCTCATTATCAAAGAAGGTAGTTAGGATATGTTAAAATGTCTATACATTTATTTATTCTCTCTTTCTCACCCTTTCACTCTCATTTACACTCCCTCTCTCGCTTGTTCACTTATACCCTTTTTTTATTGACCTCATCTCCTCCCTTTTCCTTTAATTCTATTTACGCGTCTGATTTTATATACAAACTTGCTTGTGTTTGTATGCGTGTTTTTTTTTTTTTTTGTGAAAGGAAAGAAAATGATTAAAACACAGTTTAGATTAATAACAGACCTGATACGCTAATAACACGGTAATCACGTATAATTTTTTTCATTCAGTTTTTAAATGCAGTATCATATTACACTGATAATTGAATTTTTATATCTTCTTTCGCAATATACAGTTATTGCTATTGGTGGTTTTTCGATTATGCAATTCCTTATCGTAATATATGAACATAGTATGTATCATGTACACACTTACGTGATGTCAGACGTTATATCTTCAACGATTACTTTTTAGTGTTATATTATTATGTCTATGTGAAATTTAATCGTATAAAAAATTTTATAATAAAATTAATAATTTTAGTTTTTTTTTTAATATCTTTTTGTAAAATTAATTTTGTTATCGGTGCTTTGGAATGTATGAATTACCGACAGGTTTGTCGAAGCGTTTGAAAACTAATCATACCGATTTAATCTTATACGCTTTATGAGATGTATCTACAAAATTAAGATTTGTTTTAAAATAGGAAGTGTACGTTTTGAGCTGATTTTTGTAGCTTTCGGTTTTTATTCGGATGTTACAGTGGACTGGCATTTTGTATGATGCGGTTCACCTACTAGCACCGTCCACTTCTCTCTGCCCTTACTGATGCAAGACCGTTATTTTCGATGTACGGGCAATTCTGTTATTTCTACGCTTATCTGTGTGTACGTACGTGTGGTTTTTGTTTTGCCATCGTAGTGTTATTAATTTTTAGGTTACACTACATTATTCATTATTATTTCGATCTTCGGTTAAATTAATTATGATAGCCTGTTTAATCTGTTTAATTCAATTAATTTTAATCTAATAACGTGTGCTTCCGATTGGAAATGAACCGGTCACGTACCCTTAACATTTGAAAGACTAAGATAGTTACTGTAGACTTAACAAAAAATAAAATTAGAGAAATAACAAAAATTAAACAATTATGCTATTGGAAACATAGGAATTATAATTTTTTATTCTACTTGATATTGTTACGTGTTAATCAAAATTTCTGATTAAAGTTTAATCTCACAAAGCTCTTATAAATTCAATGGAGATAACTGTTTATTAAATTCATCATCAACCGAAACTTAAATTTGTTCATTTTAAAAGAAATTTTCGGACTTAATTATAAATAAAATATATCTTGTTCTTAAACCATATAGTTCGAGATGATCTGAAAAAAAAAGAATTCAAAAAAACTCGTGTTTTTCTAAAATAAAGAATAAAATTTCCCTGGTTATCAAACAAGACATTCATTTTGTTTAGTACTGCTGGGGGTAGATATTTTTTTTTATAAAACTGATTTTTTTGAGATCGAATTGAGTTTTCATGCTGATAATTAAAATCCT
The DNA here is from genome assembly GCA_010016005.3 of Zanna intricata. Lineage (NCBI taxonomy): Eukaryota > Metazoa > Arthropoda > Insecta > Hemiptera > Fulgoridae > Zanna > Zanna intricata. Next base: position 26,647 of record JAAAKQ030233212.1, on the reverse strand, counting down.
TGATCGATTGAATTTATCTGGCGAGTGGTTTTGCACTTTCTCATCCGTTTCTCTTCAGGCATTGCTCTTTGCACTCATTTTTTTGTCGTTACGAAATAAAACATTCTTATGTGCGAATGATTACCGAAGTTTTTTAATTGTAAGTTTCGTTATTTTTATACTATCCCATTTTTTAAACATACCGAGTAAAAGATCCAGAAGAAGATGTTTTAATTCAGACAGTATGTTTGTGTCACTTTTTCTATGATTTAGTTTGCTATTTTTTTCTTTATGAGTGTCACCTATCGTATGGGAAAATCTTAATATAATTACTCTTTTTAGAATTGAAAATATCATATTGCTTTCTAGTAGGATACAATATAAATTGTGTTGGTTGTTTCATGAGTACTTATTCAACTTAAAATATGGATGTCGTTTTGTTGTCTTATTTTCTTTATTATTTTGAGGTCACAGTTTTTCAAGAGTCGGAAATGATTTGTTACTTAAATAGTCATGATTATTATTAATGGATTTTAACGTTATATATTCTTCAAAATAAATTCAGACTTAATTAAAATTGTCGAGTTAAGTTTTTGTATTTTTTACTACATATTTTATATGAATTTGTGTATATAAAAAAAAGCTATTACTTACTGAATGTAGGTTAAAATATTGCAAACTTGATGAATAATAGGTACATGAAGCGTTAAATAATAATTATTACAATATTATTTATTAGCCATAGTGCAATATGCTGTGATGCTTTTGTACTTTTTGTACGTATTACGCCCCAGTTATTCTAAAATTCATTATAACGGGCTGACTACTTAGTATTACAGTGTATTCTTATAAAAAGTATATTTTTTAATATCGCTATTAAAGCTATCAGAATAAATTTATTATTAAAATAAAAACTTGTAATATAAATGAATTTCATTTGTAATTGAAATGATTAAAGATCCGTTAACTTATGGTCACGACTTACTGAATAAAATTATTCCACAAAACGTAACGTAATCCTTAAAATAATGATTATTATTATTATTATAGCCTCGTTTTACGCTTTAAACTTAGTAATTTAATATTATAATTATAAAATAATTACTATATATATTTACTGACCTTCCTGTAGTTTATTGTTAATTGTTTAACTGAAACAGCCAGAAATTGGTTTTATTAAAAATTGAAAAACTTAAAGCAAATGCTGATAACATATTATAGTCGATCGATTTCTGGTTATTAAAGAAAAAAACTAAACAAAATGTCTAATTCCTCTAACTAAATCAAGAAATATTTGGAAAAAGCGTACATAAATAAAAAAGAAATCTTAAATAAATTTTTGTTATTTGAAAGTGATATACATCTAAACGCTTCAAGTATTTGGGAAGAATGTCACATTATTTAGTTCATAAATTTGTAGGGGTGCACGAGTACTGTATTCAATTTTTTAATTTGTGAAACGTGTTATATTTTTTGTAAAGAAAAATCTTTTATTTCTAAAAAATTTGGATACCAGTAGGATTTTAATTATGACGAACAGCAAAAGGACATTTTGTCAAATGTTATTGCTCATCTTTTTAAGGTATGAAACATTAGAAACACTTGGCTCTATTTGCAGTTTTGAAAAAATCGGGATTGTAGCTTTATGTATTAGACACCGTTTATTCAAACCTTTCGGAATCGTAACTTTTTCTTATCCATGTTGTTCCGTTTGACAGTTTTTTGTCTGTATGAAACCTCTCTTTTTTTTGTATAGCCTCCGAAACCACCGTAAGGTACTACTTCAGAAGATGAATGAGGATGATATGTATGATTGTGAATGAAGTGTAGTCTTGTACAGTCTCAAGTAGTTAATTGAAACCCAGGCACCAAATAACACCGGTAACCATGACTTATATTCAAATCTGTCTGTATAAAACCTAAAGCTTACTTTCTTCATGTGAGAGCATTTCTCTACATTCCTCGAACGATAATTCTTTGGTTTTCCTATCGTTCTAAGAAATTTCTTACTCAAATAAAATATGTAATAATTTCTTGTCAATATAAAATAAAAAATGTTGAGTCTATTCAATTTTACGGTACTGCTTCATAACATCTATTACTTCGGTTTGTAGTCGAGTTCGGTCTTTTACATATTCAGACCCACTAAGAACAGTTGGCCTGAATTGAATAGAACTAAAAAACATTGCCGGTTATTTATTGAGATTTTTTTCTCAACTAAAAGTACGAGCTTATAACAACTTTTTTAGGCTGTATTGAACATTCAGCGTAATATTTCAGTATTACTTGGATTAATTTTGGAATAAGCAAAGTAATTTTGACAAGATATCAGAATCTTTGAAAAATTTTTGTTTTTAATAGTAATAATAATTATTTCAAATGTAATTAGGTAATTCGAATAATAGCATGTAATTTGTACCCTTAAAATTCTAAAAAAATTTTACCTACACAATAAATCTTTTGGTTATTTCTTTTATGATTAATTCACCACATACGTCAGAAGCTTCTACCGTGGGAAATAAAAATTTTATAGTGTATGAAAAATACCATTCATACCTGACCTGAAATCGAGACAAAAATTTCCGGATTACAGGCCAAGACGCTACCACTCCGCTACGGCGATCGATATCGATCCAGATGTTTATCAATTAACTATCGGTGTGTAATTATTACAGCAATAATATTACCTACTAGACGAGGGATCTAACCTGGAATTCCATTCTTAAAGCCTTATTAAAATGGATTATCCGATTTTGTTGAAAATTAAAATTTGATGAAGATTTCTTTTGTTTAAATAGCTGCAAAAACATAGAAGAATTTATCATTCTTTGTAAATTCAAACGTAGTGTTTTTTTAATGCAAAATTCATTAAATGCAAATATTTCTTTTTTTACCAGAATGGGGTTTTTATTTAATTTTTGTATTTTCCTTAATAGTAAGTCGAAAAAACCAAGACGGTTAATAAAATTTAAGTTATTAAATTTTTTTTACTACCTACAAGAACAGTACTTTTCGCAACCAAATAGACTTATACAGTCTATCTTTGAAATAAGATCAAATTTAAAAAGCGCGCTAAAAATTATTTTTTTAATTTAATTTATTTTTAAGTTTTGAAGTCGGGACGATAAAATAAATACATTCTACAATTTACTAATGTGTAAGTTACCACCATCATCGAAATTTAATAAATAATTTAAAAAATAATATTTAAATCTTTGGGCGATAATTTGAAGTTGTTTTTTTCCTAAATATTTATTTTATTGTATATTTAGGTGACCCTTCAAAAACTAACGTGTGAAACGAAGCCGTTCACAAGGAAGGAAGGTGAGAAACATTCAATTAGGTAAAAATACGAAAATTATTGCTGAGGAACGAATTAAGAGCGCTACTGAGCAAAGTAAAGATGTCTGGAATGAGGGAATAAGTTTTATTTTACTGTAAGTTTATTATATACGTGCATACATATGAATTATACAAATCAAAAGAGTAATTCCAAATCGCTTGAAAATCTTCTTTTTTTAATTTATTTAAAATTCGTTAACTTAATTTTTCCATTAATCTCTTTGTTGTATTTCCGTTCAAAAATTCAGTCAGTATCCGAATGATTCAGCCTGCGTCTTATTTTATAATAATCCATTATTGTTTTAACTGGACCTTTTGATGAGTCTATTGATAACCAAAACAAATGAGAAGTAAAAGAAAGTATTGTGATCGCGAAAAATTTCGGTTTTCAGATTTCAATCGAAATATCCAATTTAACCATCCCTGAATCCATTTTGATTAGTTTCGACGTGACGTCTGTACGAACATATGTATTTCGCATAACTCAAAAACGATTAGCTGCAGGGATTGAAAATTTTGGATTTAGGACTGTTTTAACATGTAGTTGTGCACTTATCCTTTTGAATGCAATCGACTGAACCAAAGGTGTCCAAAAAAACCCCAAATCAAAAATTTCCTTAACTGAGTAACAATACCTTATTGAGACCTTTTCAACGATATATCGTAAGTAATATTTGTTTTCATTGGGTTCAGAATTGTAACCAAATAAAATTTTAATTAATGAAATATTTGGATCTTACAACAGAAAGAACATCGGTTCGGATCAGGCTTCAGTTTAACGTTTTTTTAAAATTTAAATACATTAATAATAATAACCTACCCTTTACTCTTTATTAATAATTATTAATCTCCGATTGTAAAAAAAAAAATTACGATAAATAATAATTCAATAATAACAATAAAAAAAAGAAAGATAAATAACTTAAGAAGTTATTAATGTAAATTTTTATGTACTTTTTTTTTAAAAAATGTGGATATGTAATTTAGTAAGAGTACAAGGAAATCATGTAGTGTTCACATCAGATTTTTTCTTTTTACACCTTCCACTTAAATAATTTGAATAAAATTTAGTTTAGATGAACTTCCTTTAAACAAAAAAAAGGAATGAAAATCTGTACATTTGGCGGAAAATAAAATTTGAATATTTTATTCTACGAAAGAATATTAATTTCGGAGCATTAATTAATTTTTTCCTGATATGTACGTTGCAATCTGTTGAACTAGTGAACGATAAGCAACCCCACTCCCCACAAGGCCCATTGTCGTAGGATGATATGTATGAGTTTGTACAGACTCAGGCTGACTATTTCGGAGACGTGTGGTTATTTGAACCGCAACCAGCAAAGTAACCGGTAAACACTGTCTCAATATTCAAAACCATATAAAAACAACTACCGTTTACTAGAATTTGAACCTTAGAACCTTCGAATTCGAAAATCAGCTTTTAAACATTTGATTTGCGACGACTAGTTGACCACAAGACCAGTCCGGTGGGCGTTAATTTGAAGTTGGTTTTTTTTTTTTTAGCATTTACTATAGTTGATATTTAGGGTAGGTCTCCAAAAGAATAGCTGGTTGAAACGAAACCGTCCAGTTAAGATCTTATTTCTTTCTTGAAGACTGTTAAAAGTAATAATATCCTATATGATTAGCTTGTAACCACTTGCTCAACATAATTTCACTCTGTAATATCCAACATGATTCTCCTGTTAATTTTCTTCAGACTTTGCCTTTTTTATTGTAGCTTTTATTGCTTATCTGAAGATTAATTTTTTAAATTTATTTATATATTTTATTCATTCAACTGGCAAATAATAATAAAAGTTTTGTAAAAAAATTATAAATAAATATATATATAAACAAGGAGAAAAAGAATAGCATGATGTTGATTTGGTTGAGTGTATTTTGGTATCGTTGTTAGTAACGGTTTTGTGATATTTTTTTATAAATAAAAAAAAACATTTTGTCAGACTAAAATTGGTTTCTACTTCAACTAATCTATTTTTTTTTTTTCATAATAGAATAAGGATGCGTAGTTTTTTATTTATCTATTTAAGGATGAGTATAGACGTTGTTATAGATTATAGAAAATTATATCATATTTTATATAAACAACCATTAAATAAAAATAAAAAAAATCACATAAATAACACAAAAGTTATTGAAGGTAACTCGAACAAACGTTGGTACGTAGATACAGTGTAACGGTTGACCAGACGAAGAGATACGTGTATTTCTTCTTTTTTTTTTTTTCTTTTTTTTTTTTTTACTGTGTATAGCAAGCAAACCATTATAGTATACAACTATACCTAATACATCTAACTGTTCACAGGACTATAACGACTGAGTTACAACTCCTTGCCGTTTGCTGCTACTGCATCAGAGCATATTACTTATCTTTCTCCCACAGTTTTAAGTATTTATTTTTCTTTTGTATTATTTTCTGAACCGACAAAACGTTCCCTTTGTAGCCGTTTACTTCATTTGTTTTTTTTTTTTTTACTTAATCTTTTCTCTTTACTCTTTTTACTGATGTTACTTAGTTTGCATTATATTTTTTCAATAATAGTGATTTTTTTTTTTTTGTTCAACTATGTTTTAACAAAAAGGTTTAAAACCCGTGGCCGCGACCAATTTTCTTGTTAGAAGCCAACGGCGTGGTGGGTACACAGTTATATTTGAAGTTTTTTTTAATAATATTCCAAGACCTAGTTGTTATAATACCTCGATCATCTCGTTTCTTTTTTTTTTTTCTCTTTTTTCCTCTTTACTTGCCTCTCAACTTCTTTCATCTTTTGCTTTCTTAACTGTGTTTGTATGTATAAAAATTGTAATAAATAGGAATATATATATATAAAACTAGATTGACCGGTCCTATAATAATAAGTTTTAAAAGCCGCGCCACTTACAAATTGAACATTTATGACTAACTAAACTACTTTTCATCCTTTATAAGCTTGTGTGATGTTGACTGGTTGATTTTTTTTTTCATTTCAAAACAGGTGGCCAGATTCATTTTGTTTACGTTTAGTAGGTCAGAAAAGAAATAATTTTTTACGGCATAAAATTAAAAAAAAATAAAAGAAATTTAATGTAAAAGATTATTTATTACGGATTGTAATAGTTATACGAAAACATTCGTATAACTTTATTCTGTGTAGGTGTGCTTGTTTATTTTTGGCATAAATATATGTATTCTTTCTTCTGTAGAAGAAAGCTTAGATTTCTTTAACCGATTTTCTCCTTTTAAAATAAGGTACCCCGTTAAAATGAAAACTTGCGGTATTGATTGGCGATTTATCACCGAAATGTGCCGATGTGATTTGTTCTCCGAAAGCTCAGTCTTATTACTGGAAAATTCTTCGTGAAGTTGCCTTATACGTTATATTTCATAACACTAATGTTTATACTGTCGTTCGTTACGCGTGTTTGGTGTTTACTATGCGAGACGGGGGAATGGAATCTTATCGTTAAGGGAAGCGAGTCCTAATTTTTTAATTATTCCCATTAATACATGTATAAAATATGCGATGTAATTTCAAATATTATTTTGTTTTTATATCTACTGCAAGCCTATAGGTGGAAAAGAAACTTTGTAATATAAGTTTACTTAATCATAAACCGAATGGTGTGCTTCGGTGGTGTTTATTATTTGCTTATTGTAAATATATATTAAAAAATTGTAAATATGTACATAGAGATAACATTTGTTAATGGTTATACTATTAACCGACGGCCTAAATACTGATACATCTGTTTTATTTTAGGTAGAATTTACCAATTCAGTGACATACGTAAAACACATTTTTTAATTAGGAATTAGCATTTCTGGAAAAAACCAAGAAAAAGAACAATTTTACGCTAAAAAAAAAATGAAAAACTTATCACGAAAGCTGATGATCCCATGCTAGGCTTACTAGGAAGCTTGTGATGTGAAGTCGTATACCATCGATCACCTCGCCGAGTATAACTGTAATATGCATTCTCCACACATCAGCTTGTCAAACCCATCGAAATGCAAGTGATATTTAATCTTCCAGTCAACATCTTTGCTTTGTTTAACATATTTTTATCGATGTGTAATGAACATTAACTTCACTAAAGACAGCTCTGTTTTAGTGCCTCTTGTTCCTCCTCCGGTACTCTACGTGCCTCACAGCCGTGAGAAAACCGAGATAGATACCCTTTCTGTCGAGAAGTAACACGTTATATGCACTACCTTTACTCAGTTGGAGATTCATCCGGTATACCGCGACTAATCGATGAAAAAGATGATATTGTTATTTATTGGCTTTGCTACGAACGATTTTTTGCTGCAATCATCTTTTATCTTTGATTTCGCAATTATTACATTGCATATTTCATGCTTTTTTATGATTATTATGCATCGAGACCTTCTACTTACTCGCTTGAACCGTACAAACTCATCTGGATGCATGAAAAAGAATATTTAAATGATAAGAACATGCCTTTTGTAGTCGTAAGTTGTAAGAACAGTAGAATTAACAGCCTGTATGAAATCCTTAGCAATAAGTAACGGAAACCTTAATGGAAATTTAATTGTGCGACTCCAATATATATTTCCTGTCGTCCAATTTGCATACCTAACGTCTCGCTATTTTAAATTTTACTCTATCGCATGTCATTCTAATTTTTATTGTTAACGTAATTTGTCTGAATGAATATTATAAACTGTTCTTACGTATTTGAATCCGAACTTCCTCACGGTTGAGGTGCTACAAATACATCGTTGTTACAGCTGTAATTTGTCAACATATTGTCATTCAGCGAAGGTCAAGATTACACAACATTACAAGTATTCAGGGAGGAGGTAAATTTATACAAAATGTGGGTTGCGAGTTAATACAAATTAACTTTGCCGTTCTGCTTTATTCTCTTATAAATAACTTATTCGCAACAAATTAGGATACGATTACTATCGGTAATGGATGATATTTAAAAAAAAACGATTTTTAAATCGATAACGTTGAATTTTCCAGATTTACCGAGATTGAAATTAAACATTTGTTTGTTTCGAATAAATTATTATAAATAATTTCAATATATTCATGAAAAATTAAAGGGAAAAGTCATACGGATGATAAGAGATTCGTTTACAGTTTGCAGTGTCTCAGGATCGAATGATGTACAAAACCTTCGTTTTGTATTATACCGATCCATAAAAACGATAAACTGTACAATTAGTTAAACAGTATTTCTGATTTTTTGAGTTATAAACAGTATGCCCGTTACGTTTTAGATTCACTTGAACAGATATGATTAAACGTGTCATATTATTATGAACTTGATTGTGTAAATTTACACTCGAATACGAGCACCTATACATCGTTTCCACTTCATTTATAACCGGTGTATACTTTTTCACACTTTGCACGGATTATTATTCGACAAGGTTTCTTCTTTTTAACCGCATCATGTTATAAGAAACGTGTATAGCTGTTCTTTAAAGGCTTCCATCGCGGCATGCATTGCTTATGTATGTTGGTTTAGGTATTAGTTCTTTTAAACGTCTATATTATATTTATTTAATGTGTGTATGTATATATATATATATATATTATTATTGATAATTATTACATTAGTGCATTATTTATACTATGAGCAAATTATTAATATATTAATTTGCAAATGAACAAATTATTAATTATACAGAGGTAGAAATATTATATTGTATAAATTAATGTTACGTTAATTAGATTTGTCCGAAGTGTGGGAAAAATAAAGACATCATTAGAAATCACAAAAGGAAGGTTAATAAGTTTTAGATTTAGTGTTCTTAGTAATTTATAGCTTGTTTGTTGCTCTGTAGAGATGATAATGTTATTCGGTTGTCGATTTTGAAAATAACAAGTCACTTGTGGGATTTATAACATTGTTACGTCGTTCGCATATCTATTTATACATCACGTTTTCAGAAGTGTAATAGTTTGTCTTTTATATTATCTACGTTTAATTAAGGTATTTTACAGTAAAATGTATATTTTTTTTTTTTCGATTTCTGTGAGTCATACTATTTAACAAATAATTACATTTAATGAACCTAGATAAACTAGTATGGTAATTTATACTGCCATTAAACTTGTTAATATCAGATTAGATAAAAACTAATTTTATTTTGATATAATAACTTTTTAATAAATAATTATTTTTTTCTTTTATATTTTGAAGTATAAATATTTTATTTGTTCCATGATAGTTGTCATTAAATAATCCCATTAAATAAAAAAATAATGTTAATCCAATTAATAATGTTAATTACTCCAGTAAGATAGGAATTCATATCCAAGTATTGCATTATTTTATCGCAGGCTTGTACCTGCTCCTCAGGCTTCATGAAACGTTGTAATATCGCTGAATTACGCCTACGTATCAATATCTTTTTAGTGATTTTGTCATGATCCGCTCAAACTAAATTTTGTGATCAGGTTGTATAAGGCAAAAATAATAAACGATGGTTTAATAGAAAAAGACTTTCCAGGTAAATTCAATTACATGATTAATACAAGTTACATAAAGTTATAATATTATTTGCGGTTTTAAATTATAATAATAATAATGATTACATAATTTTGTTGTAAGTTGAATAATAAATAAATAAGTTTTCTCACCGTCTTAAATTAACTATATCTATATATTTATTCATTATATTATTATCTTATATATGTGATTACCAAATATATTTTTACAAAAACCGAAGGATTGATGCAGGAATTGGAATCATTGCAAAACAAGAGTGGATTTATATTTTTTTTATGGAAAACGTCAAAATATAAAAGATCAACCTCCTGATACAAACACAATTCGTTAGTCAGATTTCATATAAATTTTGTAGATGGCTTTAATAAAATATTTATTTCCGTAATGAAATATTAAAAAAAATAAAAAAATTGTAGTAATAAATACAAATACGGTAGAGTAAAAGAAGAGAGAGAAAAATTGTAAAAATTACTTTTGGTGCAAAAAGTCGGTTATTTTTCTTTGTTTCGAACATTAAGTGATTTAATACAGATTTTGAAGGTTCTTTTCTAAATTAAAACAAACACTTTGTTTCGTCATTATCAATTACAATAAAATTGAGAAACCTGCAAACGGTTTTCTTCGGCGGTAAAACTTCTGGAAGATTTGGCGGGTTGACGTCTTTATCGTTATTTTCATTGTCGTTACCTAAGTATCAGTCTCTATTTCTGTTTGTACTGAAGCCACTACATTATCATCTGTTCCAGTTTCATGCGTATCTGAATCTTTTTCAACATCTTGATAATCTTCAGACAGTGCATTTGACCGTGATTGTTTTTACAGACTATTGTCCCATTCTGCTAAAGAACCTTCTTCGCATGCGAAGTCAGTAACTTCGTCAATCAGGTAAAAATCCTGCATGTCAAAATCAATTTTTTACAGTCAGTGGAGTAATTTTATTCTATGATCTTTGTAACATAATTTTTAGCACCCAGAATCGTTATTTGTGTTTCCTTCTTTTCATCTAAATCCTGTAACATTTGTAAAATAGGTTTTTTTGCACTGGCCTTGTACAGATTTCATCACGTCTTGATCTAAGGACTGTAAGACTGCAGTTGTTTTCGGTGGTAAGAATACTAACTTTATACACGAAAGATTTTCAACATGTGGACAAGCCGGACAGTTGTCGATGAGCAGCAGTATTTTGTAATATTCAGTCTTTAATTCACTTTCCCATTTTCGTACCCAAGACTAAAAACATATCACTTATCATCCAAGCTTTTGTTGTTACTTTCATTCATATCAGGAAGCGATTTCAAATTATTAAAACATCGCAGTTTAGCGATGTTTTAATAATTTTAACATTTTCCTTATAACCAGAATTTTTTTTTTGTCAGCAATTTGTAGCAATTAGTACGGTTAGTCTTTTATTTGATAATTTTCCCTACAAACACATTTTGCCTTGAAATCGAAGGGTTCTTTCTGGCGTCAGTTTAAAAAAAAGACCGGACTCATCAGCACTGTAGATTTTTTTTTGTCTGAATAGGCCTTTTTTAATTTTGGTCAAACGGTTTTTAACCATTTTTCTGACACACCGGTTGGAGCTGCTACCGTCTCGCCGCTTATTCTCCCCGACACAATATCGTGATGCTGACGGAACTGTTGTATCAAAGCGGAAGTTATTTCACGTAGTTTAACGAATTTTGCAGAAAAATCATTCGCCTTAGTTTGTAACATGGGGTCGCTAATAGGGATATCACTAGCCCTCTGATGTTTAAACCATTTTAACAGTGCTTAGTCTACATTATGTTGATTAGGTTGTAATGTTTTTGATTTCATAGAATTTGTTTCAAAGTTTTTCTTAATTTTTTTACGGTTCATCCATATTATCGATATTTTCGAATGACCTACGCCTAATTCTTGGGCATTGTCCTTATTGGTTTCATTCTCCAAAGGCGCAGATAATGTGCGCCTTTTCCTCTTTCGTGAATGTTTTTCGCGAAGTCAAAATTAAATGGCAATTAAATCAATTACACAGGATAAGTAAAATAAAATACTGTACCCGCACGCTCCCAGCAAAAAAGTAATAATAAAAATCTGGTTCTTCGGTTTACAATAATCTGATAAAGGAAAAAGATAAAAAAAAAAGCATGAATTATAGTACATATACAGGTAAAAAGGAAAAAGTTGACTCATTATAACTGTCAAATATTGCTGTAGCTACAATTTAGCTAATGACGAGTCACTTCCGTCCGTTATTATAAGCGATATAATGTTGCATTGCAGTAGAAAAAATAAGTCATAATAACCGATATTTCACTACAACCGACGTAATTATAAACAATATACATAATGTAATTTATTAAAAGTATACCAAACCAAATAAGAGACAAGTATGTTTTGATCACTACATCGAATATGTCATTATAAACCCACCGGGTTGGTCTAGTGGTTAACGCGACATCGGAAATCAGCTGATTTCGAAGTCGAGAGTTATGAGGTTCAAATCCTAGTGAAGATAAAAATTTTTATACGGATTTGAATACTAGATCGTGGATACCGGTGTTCTTTGGTGGTTGGGTTTCAGTTAACTACACTTCTCAGGAAGGAGTGGTCGACCTGAGATTGGTACTAGACTACACTTCATTCAGATTATCCTCATTCATCCTCTAAAGTAATACCTTAACGGTGGTTCCGGAGGCTTTATCCGATCTCACTGTAAACAGTACTTACTGTATCTGTTTATGAAAAGCGTTAATATTTTTCTATTTTAAAAGTAACATCTAGTTATGTTCTCTTAGTCTTATATATTATTTCTCAAATTACGATTGATATAATTACGACGCCATAAAATTACTAGTTAAAAGATATATTTTCATTTGACGACGTAGAAAATTATTTACGTGAAATTCTCTTGTTAAAATCCGTTTCCAGTACGATTATTATAGCTCATAGTTAAAAAAATAAACTACATATTCTGTTATAATATTCTAACAATCCCATCTTTGACAAGTTATAAAACGGCCTTTTGCCTGACTATTAGATACTTTAAAAAGTTGTTAAGAGCTATTTATTTTCAGAAATCAAAACGTTGCTGATATTGACTAAGAATTCAGTATCAATTCTTCATAGTCAATGGGGTAAATTTGATAGTAAAATTATTATTAACTAATCAACTATCGGTTTTTTGAAATAAAATAGAATGAAAATAGTTACATCGTTCAGTTTAAGTAATCGGAAAACTATTAATAAAATACATTAAAAGATAACGTAATAATTAAATGACGAAAAAACAGATCATCCATAGATTTGTATGAACCAGTTTTTAAATACCATTTTGGTTGTTTTTTCAATTTTAAAAAATATGGGATTTTCACCAATAGTTAGAAAACGCTGTTATATGAATGGTATCCTAAGTATACTTCAATTAAACATAATAACTTCAGTGCCTATTTAGAGTTAGAGAATTCTCAGTCGTTAGAATTATTCTGATTTTCTTTCGTAATACATATTTATTTACCGTACTATTTTCAAGAATATGTTAATATATTTTGTACGTACCAATTAAACGTGGGGATTTTTCGTAGTTTTTTATTTTAATTTCTTAATTTTAATTAGTTTTCATTAACTCAATTCAAATTTTAATTCCTACTTTTAAATTCAACTTTTGTTTTAGTTTGTTTTTTCACTCGCTCGTAGATAATTATTCGATACCTATTACATGAAAATCATTAAAAGTTTTGAATTTACATAATGAAGTGTAGGTGTTACGATGTTGAATATATATATATATATATATATATATACACACTCGTACATTCATATATACATGGAAATAAGATTGTTAAACACGTACTTCTTTCGAAATAATTTTTTTTACGGTAGAAACTATTAATATTATCTTTTAAATCAGTAGGTTAGGTACATTTACATTAGTATTTTGTCACAACTGAATTTTATTCATTTTTTATTGTGTTGAATTAATCGAAAACACAATGGAGGACTTCAATTGGTGTAGTTAGGTGACGTATATTTGATAGGTAGTTTATTGATGAAACAATAAAATGTATTATAGTTGGGCCTGTTTGGCCATAAAAAAAAAGCGATAATGTTACTAAATAACAGTATTTCTAGCTTTTTAATTTTCTTATTAATTATCTTACTTTTATTCAATTAATTAATTGGCACAAATTAAACCGCTAAGTTAAACGTAAATATTTTTTTTTTTATCGATAGATTTATTATCTTAAATCTTGAGTTATTAATGAACAAGTTACGCGTTCACTATTTCTGTTTTCGAAATTATATGCAAATGTAAGGTTTCCTTTTGTAGGGGGGGGGGAATCCGATTGAGGTTACCAGTTATCAGCCGTAAAGCTACTTACTGATTATCATCAAGTTACTGTTGCGTGAGGAAAAGTTCGAAAAACTTATCGATATGAACATTATTCAAAGTCGAGAGAAATACGGTTTCATAAATAAGATTGACGTCGAGAACTGTATTATTACGGTTCTGTTTGAAAGTATTTAGTGTATTTGGCGCTTATTATTGTTAGCGAGACACATTTTCCTTCATGTTTGTATACAGTCTCTGATCTTTTTGTTCGTGAGATTCTCAAAGCCGTTGTCGGGTATTATTTAAAAACTCCACATTTAACTATGTAAATCATTAGAAACCCACAGGATTCTGTATTTTCTTTCCGTTCTAGTACTTTGTGTTCGGTGATTTTTATGGAGCTGCCGCCCCTTTGCCAGATAATTATCTACTTTTAATGCGTGGGTTAGCCATGAAATTAGAGAAACTCAAGCCCAAGTTAGAGAACTGACGGCAGATGGCGTTGACTGTTGGAGTACTGGAGAACCAGCATAGATTAAATATATCTGCCGAAGATTATTATTTGTTTCTGAAATGTACAGGGAAAAATAAGGGTTTTTGTCAAAACTACATTAAATATAACGGGGTTGTAGTAGAGTCAAATTCCATAAGTACTTGAGCGTACTCCTCGGCGCTAATTGACCATATCACCCAGGTACCGAATGTGTTCATGTACCACAAAATGAACCAGCCTAGAAGTGATGTAAAAGGAAGTTTTCAGAAGCTTGCCCTGTAAGTTCAGCTTATACGTCGGCTAAAAAGATAGGTATTAATCTGAATTGGCAAACCGCCCAGAGCTGAGCTCGTACATTTTATGTTTTTGTGTTTAAGATATGCTCGTTTGAGATTTCCACCAATTTTTGGAAGCCTTCCAGCGCATTTGATTCTAACTACGCTTCTATTTTATGGAAATTTGGAAAGGGTGTAATTCGGTGAGCGACTCCGGGTAACTGATGACAGAGCAGTCTTAAAAATCTTTTTACATTGTTCTGTATTACTAAAAAAAAAATGTAAACAGTCTCGCTTTGGAAAAAACAGCGGAACACTGCATTTAAAGGGAAACACTGTTTATCAATTCTTACGAGACTTGAAAGGATGGTATATTTCTAAAATCTGTTTAAGTTTTTGCCTATTCGTGACAAAACCTCAAACCTATTTTTTCCTGAAGCGTAACTTTCCGGTTTTAGTTAAGAAAGAAATAATGTTGCACCGCTGTAATGATTTTTGAAAATAATAGTACTTTTAGTGTTTTAGGGAAGTTTCAATGCTGGTTTTATATTAATAATATTTTGTATTTGTAATCGCTGTTGCGATTATTAAAATGATCCCTACTTAATTTCCTTATCAACTAGAAATGGAGCCATCGTCGAACTGCAGTTAGTCTGGAGACATGCCGGTTAACCAGCTATCAAATGACTCCTCGACTTAAAAATATTTTCTGCATTCCAAATAGTGAATTCAGAAAAATAATAATTCTTTTAGAAATTGGTAAGTTCTACTAGATTTATGAATGCGGCTGGTATGGCTTTTATAAAATATTAATTTTATATTTATTGATTTTTGAAGAAATTTTATAATTATTGATTTTTGAAGAAAGAGCATTATTGAAATTTAATTTTTTTAATAGCTTGGTTAATTATTAAATTTTGTTCTAAAACTATTCCTTGGAAGTAACTTGCTAGTAAGTGCTTTGGTTTTGTTGAGAAAAATTATTCAATAAACTGGTCTAACTTGTTTTTTATGTTTCAAATATTTAAAATAATAATAGTTAATTATTTTAGTCATTAAATGACTATTATAGTCTATTAACAATTTTGAATAACGGAGTTATTATCTGAAATTATATGAATTACCCATTAAAATAACAATTAATTAAGAGATTTTTATAATTACAATTATTACTTATTAATCAGTTAAAAACTCTTGGGCTATAAATCAATCTATGAGAATTTACTGCGTGTCGGATGCCAATTTAATTTTTTCCCTACTTTTATCTAATATTACTAATTACATCATTAATAATATTTTGCTAAATTGGTGATAAATTAAAAAATGAAAGGAATTATTATTGAGTATTACTCGTGATTGTTCTATTTTGACGACGTTTGTATGCGTTCTGTTCATTGAAATTATTATTTGCGTTGTTGCGATTGGGTTTTTTTTCCAGTGTTGATGATTTTTATACTGCATTCTATCTCGTATTAAGATTACTCGTCGGAAGGAAACGATAGCCATCGTTATCAAACTTCGGTTATCTACGAAAACCGATTTTATAAACA
>JAAAKQ030233201.1:0-11235 GCA_010016005.3 Zanna intricata | reverse complement strand
AGGCTTTGACCGCTCATGCATTTTAGTTCAGCTCTAGGAGCTTTGATAAATGGTCGCATGAAAACGTTTTTAGGTACGAGTAGTCCTTCGTGGTACAGACATTCGGTCTTATGTTCTAGGGCGATCGAATGGGGTGATGGCGGGAGAAATGCCAGCAAACCAAATGCAAAATGAATACATACATACACGAACACCCACACATACTCCAAAAAATAAAAAATAAAGTGTGGTGTGGATTAAGATGAATAAATGTGATGGATGAATGAGTGTGTGATACCAAGGACGAAGAATGAAGAAGACGGACACAGATAAAGCCCACAATAGTCTGTCGAAGAAACAGAACGGATGGTGAAGGGGTGATGTATAGCCCTCTGCTGAATTGTTATCTGTCCGGGCTTGCTCGGGTTGGTGGCGATAACGATGGAACCTCTGAACCCAAACGCACCTCCCCGAGGCTGAGTAATGCTTAATTGCAGGTCCGGTCTCAAAGAGGTGGAGAACGGTGAGGGAGGGTTAGTCGGTATGGGCAGGTTATATATGCCTAACAACCATTGACAGAACCTGTTAGCTTCTTAGCTATCCCTTGACGAATAAAGTCCTGGGTCCGAGCTCGACACACCCGTGGTGGCGTCCGTAAATGGCATTCCTTCACCACCGGCCAAAAATTAAAAAAAAAAAAACAGATCGTTAACCCGAACAGTAGAACGACATCGGCCAGGTGTTCCAGAAAAACCTCACTTGGGAGCTCTAGGAGGACAATGTCAATTAGTTATGGGAATATGGGGTAGTTTTCACTACCCCATATTCGAGAGTTTTGGATGTTTACCTTGCCTTTTTTTTTCTGTTTAGCCTCCGAAAATACTGTAATGTATTACTTCAGGGGATGGATGAGGATGATATGTATGAATGTGAATGAAGTGTAGTCAACTACAATCTCGGGTCAACAATTTTTGAGAAGTGTGGTTAATTGAAACCCAACCACTAAAGAACACCGGTATCCACGATCTACTTTTCAAATCCGTATAAAATACTTTAATTTCCGTAAAGGTAGTTAGTTACTTTACTAGGATTTGAGTGTCCACCTTGCGATAAATGTGAAAAGTTAACTCATCATTAAAAATTACAGTAATCTAAAAATGCATCGTTGTGTCCAATCTAATCTCTCGATTGCACGCAAAACTTCACCCGAACAACTTTTCTTCATCGGTAATGTGTTGAACCACGGTTAATCTATACATCAATTTCAATCGTTTGTGTAATACGCGCCAGGTATTTGCAGCAGGCCAGTCTCACGTGACGAACATTGAGTTAATTTCTACGATCTCCGTGCAGAGTTTTCTCCTAGTTGATTCACAGCAGTCTCAGGAACGGCTGGGCGTGGTGGTATTTTTGTAACTTTATAAAAACAACTTGCCTCAACGAAGGTTTGCCTCCAAGAGTAAATTGTATGTCTACTAGAAAGCTCCCTACCGTTCTCTATGCGAAAATTACGTTGAACTGCAGTTGCTGACAAAAAAAAGATCCTTGGGAAATCCACTACCGGGAGACGGTTTTAAGTATCCCCCCATCTAGTCAGACCGCTCCCGACATCCCCGAGAACCCCAGTCACTCATCGGGTGCGGTCCATCTCAGCGAGCCGCCACTCGTATTCAGGAGACTCCTCTCTCTTTATCTGTTTAGCCTCCGGAACTGCCTATGGTATTACTTCAGAGGATGAGTGAGGATGATATGTATGAATGTGAATGAAGTGTAGTCTTGTCCAATCTCAGTTCGACCACTCCTGAGAAGTGTGGATTCAGGAGAATCCTAAACGTAATGAAAAGTTAGTCCTCTCTCCCGTGGCACTATTTTAAAAAAAATTTCTACTAACTGTTTGTAAATCCGCTAAAAATAGGTTTTATTTAATATTAAAAATTGTTGTTTTCTTCATTGATGGCAGTTGTGATTTGTTTAAAAAGAGAATTTGTAAAAATTGTAGAAAATTACGAATAAAATATTCTCATTTTTTAGTTTTGTAAACACTGAGAACATGTGTTTATAAAAACCCTGAGAATATTATCGTTCTGTGTTTCATTACAAGATCATGTATGAAATAACTTAAGGTATATTTCAGAAAAATATATTTATTTTCGTCTAAACACTTAAGAAAATTGTTTGATTTCCATATGGGATTATTACAAAGCTATTTCGACTACGAGAGAAAAAAATGAGTTTTTTTTAAACTAAACCGTGTTTTTTTTAAATATAATTTCATAATTTTAATTAACTAACGGATGGTAAAAAGTGTTGTAAAGAAAGATTGTTGGATTACAGAATGAGCATCATTGAAGTAACAGCATGAAAACAGAACATAAAATAATCCTGTATCTAACCATGGGGAGTTATAATATTATATGTTGCTCGATCCCCCTTTATTAAGTCACTACCGTACTATTGAATGTAATTATTTGTACTTCCCGAATCTGATGAATATAGTAATCCACCTCGGTTGATTAAAGTCTATCCTACTAAAAACATGTCGCCGAGGGCAAACAGAACAAAATTCGATGTACCGACTTTTACAATTACCAATCAATCACCAACATGGTTGCCCGAGGGATGTGCCACACAACCCTTTCCGTTTTAATTATCCCACAATAACAAGAGCGATATACATTGGAGGGAGAGCCGATCTGGTGCACTGTTCATAATCGGTTGTGGTGAGCCCATCCTGTCGTATTCATCTGGCTACAACTTACTGCACCAGACCAAGGCTGCTGAACGCCGATGACGATCGACCACATGAATCCGACACTGATTGGAGCCGCTCGCTGTTGTGTTATGAATTTCAGGATTGGTATTAAGGGATCACTATATGCAAAATCAGAATAAATCACAAGGGTCGAAGAGGTTACTCTGTATGAAAGCATAATCTTCGTGCCACCTCAGAGCAATTTGGATTACCAGTGCTTTTCACAAATCCAAACGTTCTGTAAATATTTTGCAGTTAACTCTATGTTTGTGGGGTCTAACAGCCGGTATAATAAAGTCCAGTCGCGACGTTTTTGAATCTAATCCCTGTATAAAATTGAGTTCTCGGTCAGAATAGGAGTAGTTACTTCACATTGATATACAACAAACACTTTTACAAACACTCATAAGCCTGGTACTGTTTTATTTGGCCGAAATTCCCAACAGTTTTAATTGGAAACTCTTCTTTATTACTGGGACTTTTTAATACATAGGCGATTCAAAATTAAGGGAAATCTCTCGGGAAATGATTCTATAGGTAAAAATAGGAAAACAGTTCAGAGACCTGAGAACGCTTCGTTAGCGAGTTTCGGCTAGAAATATTTCGCCCGGATTTTAATTCTTTCGGACAAATGAAGCCTTTCTGAAATTCTGGGAAGGTAAATTAAGGGGCAAATTTACCCAGAAGTGTAACTCTATTAATTTTAAAGATCTCTGACGTAAAACACAAAAATTGGAAATAAAGCAATAACACATATTTTGGTTTAACGTGAGAAAAATTTGTTAAAACGTTAATTAAGTTGTATTTTTTTTTTAAATAGAAATGTAGAAAATTTAATTTTTAAAAGATTCATGTAAATTATTTAAGATAGAATATACAATATGATATGAAATTTAATTTTATTAAAGACAAAACAGACTGAATTATGAAAAAAATTTTAATAGCATGAGATACTAATTTTGCCCATAGGTTGGAACAACTGGTCATTTAATTATTACTATTTTATATCAGAATGAATTTGTTTTCATAGGTTGGCAATATCTGCTGATCACTTAACATTTGAAACAGTGTTTTAAGAATCTTGATGGTGGTTTTTGAATTGAATACTAGATCGTGGATGCCAATGTTCTTTGGTGGTTGGGTTTCAATTAACCGCACTTCTCAGGAGTGGTCGACCTGAGATTGTTCAAGATTACACTTCATTCACACTCATACATATCATCCTTATTCATTCTTTGAAGTAATACCTTTCGGTAGTTCCGGAGACTAAACAAAAAAAAAATTTTTTTAATAAGAGAGAGTAAAGTAAACAAGAATAGTTTGGCTGCAGTTCAAAAATATCGTTATGCTGTCAGATATAATTACGTAATATATAATTATACACTATTGAAATAATGTCATTAAACTTTATAGTTCAAAGCAAAGAGAAACGTTCCTAAGATGTAATTCTTCAAAGCCATTTAATTTTACACATTTCTAGTTAGTTTTAAGCGAAATATTGTCGAACAAGTCTTTTTGAATTTTGAGAGTCCTTGCTTCAATAAATATGAAAAAAATACAAGAATAATAATATAACTAATATTTAGTGTGTTAATATTAATTACAATATAAAGTTATACACTGAAATAAAATTTTGTGTTTATTTATTAATTTATGTATAAAAATTAAAATACTTTTAAAAGTATAAATTTCGAGTTGTAAAAAGCTTTTTTATTTCAGTAACAGGGATACTTTTTAACTACTAACTTATTTTAAAGTCTTATTCAAAGTACGCTTTTATTTCATTCTATTTGGAACAATCTTACGCCGTAGTGTGTATGTGTGTGTTCGTGTGTTTTTTGAACTTTCCTACAAAAGAAAGCATAGCATAGAGTGCGTGCACGTATTTATTATCTTGGTGCCTGAACGTTCCAGTCGAGTTCTATATTCTTCCAGTAATCGAAAAGCAATTCTTTTCTATTTTTAGATTATTAAATACGATGGATTTTAGTGGATGCCAGGGACACGTGTCTATTATACATCAGTGAGCGTCTGTCTGAAAGGTTTTTTCTTTCTCTTCAGTTCTTATTTGTCTGTGATAAATAGAAATAGAAAGACGTCTTTTGATTTTTTTTTTTTTTTTTTTTTTTTTTTAATTTACGATTTGAATGCTCTTCCAGTTTGTTTCTCTACCTTTGTAATGATTAATAAATGTATATTTATTTGTTTTCTTTGTTGTTTTTTTTTCTATTTAAGTCATCAAATAGAAATTTATTTTCTACTTTGATGTCTTACAGTTTTTAGATACTATAATTTTTTCACTTATACTTAGCGATTCAAAAAGGCTGTAAAAAACCTCCAGGATATTTTCTGTTGGTGACAAGAAGGCTGTAAAAAACCTCCAGGACATTTTCCCTTTTCATTGCAATCGGCTGAAATGAAAGTGTCCACAAAAGTTCAAAATCGTTGGATTTTGTACTTTTTCTTAACTGCAGTAATAAGTCCTGATTGAAAGATTTAAACGATATAAGCAGTACTTATTTTCATTGGTTTCAGAATTATAGCCAAACAGAATTTTAATTAATTATATATTTGAATCTTACCAAGGGTACACATCGGTTCGAATCAGACTTCATTTCCTTTTTTATTTTAACTTTTTCTTTAAATTTAAATATACTGATTTAGTAACCGTTATTAACGTCTGATTGTAAAAAACAAAATTTACGGTAAATAATAATTGAATAATAAATATGAAATATATTTAAAAAAAAAAAAACAAAAAAAACAGAAGTTATTAATGAAATATAATTTTATGTACTTTTCATTTTAATTCAAACATAAATCAATATATTTAAAGCAGCCGGCTTCCGTGGCGCGAGTGGTACGTCTTGGCCTTTTATCCGGAGGTCCCGGATTCGAATCCCGGTCAGGCATGGCATTTTCACACACGCTACAAATCATATCTTCATCCTCTGATGTAATATGGTAGGAGGTAAAAGAAAGAAGGAAAAAAAAAATATATGTATATTTAAAGCAAATGAAAAAAGTTAAAAAAACAATATATGTATATGAAGTCGGATTCGAACTAATGTGTGCACGGGTGCATAGTTACGAATCCGACACGTTCTCACTTATATACATATGTACTCAAGCGACTAGAAACAACATTAATATATGAATATAAAATGCGTGTTAGTTTATAATATAAAATATTGCGTGTTAGTACTTTTTGATGAAGACACGTAAACAATGTACTCTTCACGCACGCAATATGGTTATAATCGGTGGTTATAGTAGTATGGACCTTAAGTGCAGTTTACTGATTTACCTTTTTATATAAAAAGGTCACCATAGTTATTTTCTTTCAGAATTAGAAATAATTTGCTTAGGAGACTATCTTGTTTACCTTTTACACATTCTCAAAAATGATTAGCCGTAGAATACTGAAATTTTGTATTTAGGACTGTTGTGCACCTGCCTTTTTGATTGCAATCGACATTTAGAATAAATATTACGTTGGTAATAACAATATACATTAAAAAAATTGGAGAATCGTATCTCATTGACAAATAAAATTAGTTTAAATGAAGTGCAACAAAAAATGTGTATATGTAATTTAATAGGCGAACAAAAAATCATGTGGTGGTGGTCCACATCGGATTTTTTTAAAAACTGTTTCAACGAAATTTGTTTAAATAAGAATCTTGACTTGTTTCTATCGGTGTTATCTTAAAAATCGGTTACCGTTTGGTGGATTAGAGTGAAGAGTTTACTGTTTTACTATTCTATATTTTAATGTTTGAGATAAGTTTAATGCAAAAATTTATTAAAATAAAGAAATTACTGGATGAGGAAATATGCTACTTTCCGTGAAACCATTATATTTTTACACGACTGCCCAAAAAGGAGTGAAATGTATATATGAATGTATATGTAATAGTGGAGATTTGGTTGAAACAAAAAACTTTAATTGAATTCATTAATTAATTTTCAATTCAATTAATGAAACATACTTCTCAGGAGTGGTCGAACTGAGATTGTATAGGACTACACTTTATTTACATTCATACATATTATCCTGATTCATCCTTGAAGTAATACCTTACAGTAGTTACGGAGGCTAAACAGAAAAGAAAGAAGAATTAAATTCAATAATTTTACAAAAATAATAGAATTAAATTTATGGGGTTGCCTCTGGAGCGCTGTTTTGGGAAGTACGATATATCTGCAAAAATCGTCTCATTTTCAATTTAAACGAGGGATTTGTTAGTAGGTTAAAGGCTAACTTTTTCATCTATGAATACATTCTCGATCTAACACATTACGGTAATTCGAAAATTTTGTTATATCTTCGCAACCAATCTTTCGATTTTCAAAATTCAAACGGGGTAATTTCTCTTACAAAATAAAATTACGATGAAACCAGACCAGAGAAAAAATTAAATGATATACTCAGAAAAATCGTATAACCTGCCTATACCGAGTCTAGCTTGTGTCCGGCGAGCTCCCACAAAACGGTTTTGTAGAATTTGATGACCGTACGATTAGAGGTAATGCTGTCGGTATCGGATTGACGGTCGAGCCCACTATTGTTTAATTTGATACTATAAGGGACAAGGCAAAATAGAACGGCGTAGGCTGTCACTAATTGTACTGAACTGTGCCTGTGCATACATTCTTAGGGACTACTTTAGATATAGAGCTGTCGTAGATTTAAGCATTCGCATTTTTGCCATTGCCCAAGTCTACGTAACATTAAATCGCGTGAGACATTCAGAGAGTTTAGCCATTTGTTGTTTGGATCTCAGAAAATTATTGTACGATCCGAACGATAAAGAGTCTCTCGAGGAACTTGCTTGAGAAATCTCTAAGTTGAGATCGGTATACGCCAATTAATTAAATAAACTGAAATGTTTACAGTTTTCTCATTTGAGTCAGTACGTTAAATACATCATATCCATAAGTTTTCGAATCTTGAACTTTTCTCGATGATCACTAAAAAGTTTTAAACAATAAAAACAATTATAAAACTAAAAAAAAAAAAAAAAAACACCAATGCCAAAGAATAAAATAATAAATAAATGAATTGAAATGAAAAAACAACAGTAAATAGAACTAAAAAAAAAAGTAAAAAAGGAATGAAAAAAAAAGAAGAAAACATCCTTATGCAGTATTTAATTAAACAAAAAATTGATGACCAATCAACTTACAGACGGTTTTAATTTGTTCATATATATTTTTCATGTTATACTCGTAGAAATAGCTGGCATTTAAATTTGTCTAATGATTAAGTCTTCAAGAGGTCTTACATCGATAAGAAAAATTGTCCCTTAACAAAAATATTTAAATTCAGGGGGGGGGGCTCTGATTATTAATTGTCTTATATAAACGAGCTCTGAATAGTAATTATTCTATATTAAAGAGCACCCCCTCACTAAAAATAATTATTTTAACTTTTTTTTAAATTTTAATATGTCGATTTACTTATATTAATCCCAATTGTAAAAAAACTTTTGCAATAACTAATAATTCAATAATAACAATTTAAAAAAAATATGACAAAAAATCAGAAGTTATTAGTGAAATAAAATTTTATGTACTTTTAAAAATGTGTATATGTAATTTCATAGGGCTTATTACGTATGTGTATATGTAATAGATTTGGTGAAACATTTGATTATTTAATATTAATTGAAAATTATAATTTATAATCGAATTATTTTAGGATTTTCGTAGAAGGAAGTCATGTAGTGTCCACATCAGATTTTTTTAACATTTATCTTAAACTCAAGCCATTAGTTTGTCTGCTCCAACTTTCCTACTATGTTTTGATCTGTATTGAGCCATCTTAATTTTTTTTCTTTCTTAATGGCCTAGTAATTTTTTTTTATTTCTCCTTAAATGCTGCCTTTACTATGTATACCGATCTATATATATATATAAAACGTCCTATGACTATTTACTTTTAACTGCTGCTGTTAAATCTGCATCAGTATGTTTATTTCTCTGTTGTTTATTTCCTGTGTTCCATTTACTTGAGCATTTTCTAAGATTTTGAAACTTAATTTCTTTTCAAAGATCAACAGTCATTTATTTTTTAATTCTGTATTTTATGCCATATCTCGCAGATATAAATTATTACAAGTTGTATCAAAATAAGTGTGTGCGCGCGCGCGCGTGTAAAACTATTTATGTATATAATTTTTATGAATGATATTTATTAAATAAAAATCTAAAGATAAAAATATTAAATAAACCCAGAAATTATTCTACATCTCACTATTTCGAATCATTATTTTCATTGGTGGTAAAACCAGTTATTTAATATTTTAAGTTTTTCCATTCTTTGGAATGTTATATTTTGCAAAAACAAGTTATTATTTTTTGGATAAAGATTTTAATTAATTTGATATACAATAAAAATTAACCGTAATGTAAAAAATAAGTGAAATTTTGTTTTAAATTGTTTATACTTGATAAAGGAAATAATTAAGCTTTGCTTAGTAAAAATTTCTCGTCTATTTAATACTTATTATCTGCATGTGGATTATTTTTTACCGCTGTATACATCACTTTAAAATAGATTTTTATTTATACTAATTAATAATTGATTGCTGTTCCATTGAACGATTTTAAATCAATGAGTGTTGTGAGTGATTCAGATTTATTTTCTAAGTGTTTTAATATTCCTATTTTGAATGCAAATTTTTTGAATATCCTCGTCTTATTTCCCTTGTATCTATACATATACATGTATTGTTTGAATAAAATAAAATTATCACAAAAATTAAACTGAGTATCAATCTTATTATGTAAAGTGTTAAGGATGAATATTTTTAAGAAATCGACGTTATTTCTAACATTATGTTTTTTATTTATCTTCTCTTAAACTTACCTTACTTAATGCAAAGTACACTTGACGTCTTTTACTATATACTTACCTTTCCTATTTTCCATTCGACCTGAAGTCGTTCATCGGTTTTTACTCCTCAGTCTCAACCATGTCTCTAACGCTCGTTATATTCTGCTTGGCTCCCAGTTTTACAAGATCGTTTTTTACTTCGTCTTTCCTCTTAAGATGGGTCTTCTAAACACAATTTTTTTTTTTTACGTCTCCACACATACTATTTTTCATTATTTTATTTTCTTTTTGAAGGTTTCCAAATTTTTTTTTCTTTTCCATGCTGCTGCTATTTTATTCAATTTTTAACATTTATCTATTTTTTTCCTTATTGCCCATCACCGGTAATTGTCATTACCGTCTCTTAGTGGTCTACTCTTTATCAAACCATAAGTATTTTTTTCTTATTCAAGATGTCTAAATCATTTAATAATTCTATTTCAGTTAACGGTATGAATATGGATTTTGTTATTTTTTACTTAATATCGGTGTCACCTCCTAAACATGTCTCTTCCACTTGATAGTTAAAGTTCTTTCTCGAGCTTCTTCCTGAACCAAAGACTTATATTAATTAATTAATACCGAATTGTTATAGTAATCAATTAAAATTTGATATAGTGTTTTTTAATATTTAAAAGTCTTCGTACCTCTTGACAAATAAACGTTGTAGAATTAATACTTATTTTTAAAATTTATACATTTTTAGTTACGATTATTTATCCAGCGGATCTGTCTGTGCACCATTATACTAGACGCAAAGAGCTCTACATCTCAACGTCGTGCTTGATATATTGCTAACACTATTTAGAGTTTTTATTTAAAAGAATCCGTCCACAATGTTATAATTCTTCATTTGTTGCTTATCGAAGTTAATATACTTAGACCTTAGATTATTAAAAACTTCATAATAACTTGGGTGTGGTACAACGTGACCGGCGATGAGGTACAGACGATCAAGCGGCCTGAAAATTCTTTATTTGAGAAATCACACGCTCGAGAACAAGATGAGCTGGAGCGCCCCATCTTGCTGTATCCGAGTACGTTCCAAGATACCCTTCTCTTGAACTTGAAGGGTACCACTTCACCAATATTATCAAAAAAGGATTACGATATACTATTCAAAGAAATATGGTCGCCTTACCAATATTATCAAATAAGGATTATCATGTACTCTTCAAAAAAATCTGGTCCAAACAATTATCGCGTTGTCATCCTTGTTTTTGAATAAATTTTATTAAAAAGTTCTCAATGAATCAGCGATCGCGACACATGTTTGAATGACACATTGCGAATTCAAACATGTGTGGCTAATGTTCCTACATTAGCGAGATCTATCTTTAACATTGTCAGAAGCAAATGCGCATTTCTTCCGATCAAGTATTATTTTGAGATCAGAGATGATAATCGTGATAAAGAAATAATTTTTTAGAAACCGAATTCCCCACGAATTTCAAAATAATAGCAACGTGTTTACAGCAGTGAAAGACTCGAATGCAAAATAGAAAATTTCTAAAGATTTTAGAAAGCTAATATAAAGGATTTTATGGTTAATCATGACAAATTAATTTTGACGTAAACATTCAGTCTGCCACTAAAAGTATAACTGGTCTTTTTTAATAAGTCG
>JAAAKQ030233190.1:0-11235 GCA_010016005.3 Zanna intricata | reverse complement strand
TGGACGGGTTACAGAGATGGGAGCATCGCTGGGAGAAGTGTGTAGAGGTACAAGGAGACTATGTTGAAAAATAAAAACAAAATTTCTAAAAAGATGTCTTGTATCTTTGTTAGGTCGGAAACTTTTCAGACCACCCTCGTAATTAGACTGTGGTTTTATAAAAGGTGAGGGATTTTATAAGGTAATCTTCTAAAATTTAGATTTCTCGGAATATAATTTTCATTTAAACTGTAATGCTGTGGAATTTGATATTTATTGATTCTAAAATAATTTGGATTCCTAAATGGAAAAAAATTATTTAATTTTCTACTTTGAGAATAATGCTCCAATCAATTGCTTTTTACAAACTTACTATTTTTACTATTTCTCCCAAGATTAAGCTTATTCATTTTAAATTGGAAATGCTTAATTAACATTTTTAATCCTTTCTGAAGAGAATTCAGATTTTTAGTTTGCATTAATGAACTTAACGGTTCCTGTAAATCTCTTACTACTCTTAAACTATTTTTTTTTAAAAAAAGAACGATTACAGGTTTTCTACTTGTAAAATATGCTATATGAAAATGTAATATCGTATATAAATCGTTTAACTTTTTAGTAAAAATTAAATAATATTTTAGTTCTGCCTTCTATAAATTTAAAGTAAAACATCTTAGCAATATTTGCCTAACATCGGCCCATTTATAACTATTTCAATTAATAACTAATTCTAACGCTAGTGACTTTAACTTAGATAATATAATCGAAAATAAGTATTCAGTTTGAAAATTGTCCGGGTTGTTAAGTAAAATTTAGCTACTAATTTTTCACACGGTGTAATAAATCTGTTAAACAACGTAGATCACCTGAAAAGTGATACTCAAAATATTAATTCTGTTATCAGAATAAAAAAAAAGTCCTATTAACCAGATACCAGAAATAAAACCCTATTGATTTTCAAACGAATCGGTTTACAGGAATTAGAATCAGAGCCAAAAAGAGGAGGTTTTCGAATGCATTATTAGCTTTTTTATCGTTCTAGTGAGCGCAAATCTTAAATCGATCTTATATTGGAATAATATCCAAGTATTATTTCATTAGAACAGTCACAGTGTCACAATCTTAACAAAGTTTCTTTTTAATAAAATTACACAAATTAAAACCGACTAAATAATGAATATTAAATCTTATACTGATAATTATTTATATTCTACTTACAGTAAAATTTTATTATTTCACACATAATGCATTTGATGTATACTTTCACTGGTAATTTTTTCTGCGTTGTCTTAGTAGATAGTGGACGTCGACGAGGATTTAACTCCCAAAGACTATTCCTGGTTGATACGTTTGTAGATGATGTCTCTGCACTCTCCTCGTGTCGGAGGTCTTCTTCAATGGTCGATCCTGAAGTCCGAATTATGTGCTTTAACTCAGTTTTGAAGAAATCCAGATTTTACTTAGCCTCATTAACGATTAACATTGAAATTAAATTATTTTCCTTAAATTAAGCAGAAGTGTCCTACCGACTACGCCAATTAAGTTTTTTTTCTTAATGAATGTTGTTTTTAAAAAACACTCAATCGTTATTAGATATTCACTCCAAAAAAATTATTAAACGACTTTTAGCATACATGCTAACTATTAACAAAAACGCTACATGTACATTGTACCGTAGTGATTTCAAGGCTAGGCAAGACTGATGAAAAATTATAATAAAAAACTCTAATATAGTATAATAACAATTCCAAAAATGAATAATTAGAAACACATTCCATTAGTAACGTTATGTCAGCTAAATAGTCTGTTCTAATTATATAAATAAATTTATATACATATATTTTTTTATACATATGCGAAAGTTTGTGGATCTCTTTGTAACAGCATCACGGGAGAACCAACGACCGATTGCTTTCAAATTTTCAGAATAAATTCGTGTTACCCCAGGGAACGTTTTAGGCCATATATCGAGACCATAGCCCCCTTGGGGGTGAAGTTGTGAATTAAAGATATTCATTAAAGAAAAGAGAATAATCCTTTTATTCTATTATATTTCTGTCTTAAAAACAATAGATATATAAAAAGGTAAACTATAAATCCTTTCTTTGTTAATGAATATATGCAAAATATTTAATATTCTCACAATCATGAGGATAACTAACGCGTCGGTTATCCAGACATCGGGAGAGCGCGAAGTGAGCCCTTTTATTTTTCCTTTCTATTTTTTTTAAGCATCCTACACAGCAGTTGGAACCACCGTTAGGCATGTCATCAACCACTGCGAAGTGCCATGGCAGCAGTAGAAACTACTCCTCCCAAGCTTGGGCCCTATAAAAAGGATCTCCCCTGTATCACTGGGATAAACCGACCGTCCGCTTGTGGAATGGCGGAATTTCTTTCCCCAGAAGAGCTGCCCATCCCATCCCTACACCTGACCTATGGAGGGTAGCATACACGTTTCGTGTACACTATCCTCCCACCGTGCGCGACCCTCACATACCTTGAGAGTCCCACATGCGTCATCAGAAGTACCTCAATCTAGAACACGGTTGCATGTGTCCCGGACCAAAGCATCCTCAGCAATTGGGCTGTCTCCCTGGCCCTGCACGTCGCCACGATTCGATCATGGCGTCCACATCGTCTTTTTATTTTTATTTATTTAACTCCTTTCCATCTTAATTCCTCAATACTTAAAACTAACTTCCACCTACTATTAATTTATTAAGAAAATTAGTACCCTCTGCTGATTTATTAAGTATATTTATCAGCTGTCGCCCTCGGTAACATCCCTTGAGTCGGATGACCAAGCTCCGCCTCCCTTTCTTTTGAATGCAGTATCCTTGTCGCCAGGGTGGAGAACTCACTCCATTGCTTCTTACCCTGAAGCATATATTCCACCACAGTGTCAGAAGAGAGCCACTGTAATTCTATCAATCTCCTGACCCCCTCCCATCGTTGGCATTGAAAAAACACATGCGCTGGGGTATCCTCTGCTCCGCAGTAAAAGCAACTCGGGTCAGTTCTACTTCGGAACCTGAATAAGTATGCCCCGTACCCCCGTGGCCCGACAGAAGCTGGGTGAGATAATAGTCGCCCTCACCGAACCCCCGGTTCCACAAGACGAATAAGCCTCCTTATCCAGGCCCCTTTCTCCGAGTGTTCCCACGCCGTTTGCCATTCTTCCAGTAGGAATCTTCTGGAGATAGATTTCAAGACGCCTTCGTACTTTCTTTTAATCTCTAACGCTCTAAGTCTAATTGGCAGGGCATCCGCTATCACCTCCACTGCTTCAACCGATACGGTCCTGTAGGCCGAGATAATTTTCAAAATAGCTCTTCGCTAAAGCGAGGAGAAACGATTTTCATTTCTCCTAATCTCCAGTGCCTCATACAACATTATCGACGAAGCTGCCGAGAGCAGCAGCCGCCTTCTGTTGGCCCTTGGCCTCTCTTTGTTGCTCATCATCCTACTTAGGCCGGCCAATACCTGTTCCACCTAACCATCATCTTCTTGATATGGATGGTTGACTTTGCAGATTCCTCCAGCCATACCCCAAAGTATTGAAGTTCTTTGCTTTCTTCGATTGTATAGCCGTCGACCCTAATTCTGATTGGTCTCAGTCGTCTTCTCTCAACCATGGCAACCATGCCGTTTTCTAACGGCATGTAGTCCGTGCTTCCGAAGTCAACCACTTGCCAGTTCTACTGCAGCGTTAGCGGTCTCCTCCACAGCGGTCCTCTGAATGTTCAGACACCAGCAGGGCCAGATTATCGGCGTACGCTACCGGCTGCACATCTTCTGTGAAGTCAATCCGCAACAGGTCGTCGTACGTGATGATCCACAAGAGAGGTCCAAGAACAGAGCCCTGTGGTACCCCACCGTACATGCTGAACTCAACAGGTCCCTCTTCCGTGTCAACTGTGTCACAGTTGACACGGAAGAGGAATCTACATCACTGTGTCACAGTGAGAACTGTGTCGTGCAAATAATTGTTTATTATCGGCCAGGAGGTAGTTACTAACCGTCCTGGCGCTTAGTTCGTCCATTATGAACTTCCAGGGGACCTATTGAAAGCGTTCTGGACATTTAGGAAAACCACCAACGGTATTCTTCGGCGTCTTCAGGTGTCCGCGCCGTTTCCCTGGCCCAGGACTTAACGTACTGAATTGCGTTTAGAGCGGACTTTCCTCGCTGAAAACTAAACTGCTGTGAGGAAAGCCGTCTGAAGCTGCGATCTCATCCTGTATGCGTTCAGCCAGCATTCTTTCATACACCTTTCGCAGTGTGCTGATTAGGCACAGTGGCCTGTACTTCGTATCTTCCTCCGGAAACGAGCTCTTCTTTGGAAGTAGAACTAGCCAACCACGCTTCCAGCACTATGGGAAGGCACCTCTACATAAGGCCTCATTAATTGTGTCCAACACGAGCCAGGGATGACGATCTACCAGGCAGCGGATAACCGACCCGGGTACTTCATCGGGGCCAGGGCTTTTCTTTGGGTTGGCCCAACCCAAAGTGTGGCAACCCCCCACTTCAACTCGTCCAGCGAGAATCTGATGGCTCCTCCACCATCTATATCCTCCCAATCCTCTTCGAGACTATGAAAAGTAAGAAAGTAGCCCGCAACGTTTGACATCTTGAGAGCCTGGGGAATCGGCGACCAAATTTTTTAGTAATAATCTGGTACGCTTCTTCCCAGGGATTAGAGTCCAGCTCCCCGATCAGCTTCTTCCAGACGTTTTGTTTGGAGCCCTTGATTTCCTCCCGTAGCCTACGTCTTGCTGTCCTGAAACGTTCTTCAATTTCAACAGGGATATTCCTATCTTCTCTCCTCGCTCGGAGAAGCTCCTTTCTCCTCTTCCGAACTTCTTTCCTCAAGGAAGCTACTTCCGGCGTCCACCAGTAGAGTTTCCTACGTCTGCATCGGTTGGTCTGGACTCGTATTGGCACCTCTCCTCTATGGCGGCCATCAAACGCTCCGAGCTTGGGGGATACACAGATCCTACAACATCGTTGACTCCATCGGCCTTGACCGGCATAATACAAACCAAATAATACCTCAATATTTGATTCGTCCCTTCATTATGTAATAAGGATCTGTTATTTAATATTACTTACAAACAAGTATTTATCCAAAACTGAAAACAAGAATTCAATAGATCAAAGTTCCAATATTTTTGAAATTGAAGGACCATTCTTCATTTTTCAAAAAATAGAATTTAAAAATATAAATATAGACAGCTACAGACCTTGGAGATTTATAGAATGTTAATTATTGTTAATATTTGTCGTTTTCTAATACTCTTTTCACTCAAAAGTAAATAGGAAATTTTAATTATAAAAATCTTATATAGAAATTCAGTAAAAAGATATTAGTTTTAGCCTTCTGCAAAATTTTAGGTTAAAGCCTAGTAGAATTTAAATTTTTCTCTTGTGGAAAAGTATTTCATTTCTTCTAAGAAATTTCCGGACTGTAATTTGTCAGGAATTATTGAAAAGATAAAAGTTAATAGAATTGCGTAATAAAGAGATATCATTTTCTATTTAATATTTATATTTTTTAAATTTATTGTTGAGTAAATTGGGTAACAACGAAAATTTAAATAAATTTTCATTCCAACTGTATCTCTAGCTGAGAGAAGAGGTGTTCCATAAAGAACACAACAAATACTTTTAACTACGAAGATTTTATTAATTTATTAATAAATAAACGAGTAAGTTCACTAAATGATTCTCCCGTTACTGATTTTTAAGTTCTTGTATATTATTTATCGGATCTTCAAGATTGTTCACAGCTTGGTCAACTTAATTACAATGATGCTATTCTTATTTTACTTCAAATTCATGTATTTAATTTATCTGATCATCAAATCTATTCACCACTTTGTCAAATTTATTATCATGACAATAATCTTCTTGATTAAATATAAGATTCACCTGATCTTCAAGACTACACACAACATCATTAAACTTATCACCATGATCTTAATATTAATCATTTTTCGCTTGCTGTTGACTTTTTATTCGACTTTGTTTCAACTAAGAATTATATTTTACTTCATCAGACTCTATCAAGTAATAATTTTTAAATTATTTAATATCTACGTTTTAATGTTTGTTATTTTTCTTCTCGATTTTTCGTTCAACGTAGCATCAAGATGTTCATAAATACCTTTTTTGGATCGAATAAATTTTATGCGTTTTAATAATTGCATAATTGTTTTTATAAAAAAAAATAATTCTGCTTATTTTGCTTATTAATACATTAATGTACGCTGCATGAAGGTTTTTATAATTATTTTTTTTGGATCGTTTAAATTTTATGTGTTCTAATTATAACTTGTTATTAATTATTATTTGTTTATAAAAAAAAAAATTCTGCTTATTTTGCTAATTAATACATTATTTTACGCTGCATCAAGATTTTCATAATTACCTTTTTTATATCATTTAAATTTTATGTGTTCTAATTATTACCTGTTATTATTATTTGTTTATAACAAAAAATAAATTGTGAAACAAATCCTGCATTTTTTATTTATTATTAGCTACAAAAATATTAAATTAGTTCAATTTCATATTAAAACATAAGAGTAATGGAAAGGGGAACCAAAAGGGATATGATCATGTCTACAGTCAAAGTATACATCAAAGCTAATATGTCAAGAACAAGGAAAACATTGGAAGAAAGATCTTTTCAGGCTTTAATCATTATTATTACTATTATTATAGGAGGGGACCAGAGGGGTGGACACCATGCTTCTTTGGTTGTTGGATTTCAACTAACCACACACCTCAGGAATGGTTAATCTGAGACTGTACAAGACTTCACTTCATTTACATTCATACATATCATCCTGATTTATCCTCTGAAGTAATACCTTGGTTCCAGACGAAACAGAAAAAATAAAGAGGAGGCAGATCCTCTTGGCTAGTACCTGATGACCTACTTGGCATAAGGAGGAAAGCATACGTACGCTTTCCTCCTTTATTTAATCAATTATAAAAATACATGACTGACAGAATGAAATTATGCTGCTGTCGGTTTCTAAGATTAAGAGATGTAGAGAGAGAGAGAGAGAGAGAGAGAGAGAGAGAGATAAGTTTATACAGCTGATTTTTTGTTATATTAATATTTTGTTCAGTGTTTTCAGTTTTTCTTTACGTTTGTTTCTGTTCTGTTGATTGTGTTTGGTGTTTTCTTCAAGTTTGCGTTTCTAATTTAATTTAATTTAATATATTTAGTTACATTAAGATAACATAACCTAGCGTTGCTAGGTTACGTACATTTTGTTTAGGTCTTATTTACATTTGGAGTTAGAATAATTTTAGATAATTGGCTAGGGTTGTTTCAGCCATGAGTAAAGTAGAGTCCGTAGTAGGGAGACGAACAAGACGGCGGAGGGGTCCGGGCTTTACGGATCCCCCACTTTCGGAGGACGAGGTTTTAGTAGAAGGTGCATGGTCTTCCACCCAGACTGCACAGAATCCTAAAATGAGTCCCATCATTGAGGAGTTTTGTCGGGCTCAGGGCAAGCCAGGTAGCTCAGTTCCATTGGCCCTTGAGGTTAAGGCCGAGTTCGAGAGTTTGTTAGATTACGTGGGCAATCCACGTAATGTGAGTATCAATGCGCGGGGTAGGCTGTTACCCCGACTCAGGTTCCTACAGGAAGCTTTTGCAGCCATTACAAAGGAATTTGAGAGTTTGGCCTCCAAGCCGCAGGAGGTAAAAATTGTTGAAAGGCCGGTTGAACAGCCGGTTGTGAAGACTGTTGGGCGGTCTGCTCCACCACAGCGACCACAGAAAAGGTATGCTGATGTGGTAAAGCGTGTAAAGGAGGCCAGTGCGGCCCCTAAGCCAGAAATTGTTTTCGTAAATCGTGCAGAGGGCTCCATGGTGACCAGCAGTCAAATGAGGAAAGACTTGCAGATCGCCCTTAAGGAGAGCAAGGGAAAGTTGAAAATTAGAAATATTAGGGAAACCCTCAAGGGGTTGGTGGTAGTGGCGGATGATAAAGAGACACTTAAGGTGATCTCCGAGTCTGCTGCTGTCAAAAAATTGCCTGTTTCTGACAGAATGAAATGAAATTCAACCGATCATGAGTATACAGTTCACAGATGATAGTTTACATAGAACATAAATATAAAGTATCTCCTATTACACTAAATACACTCATATGTAAATACACTGATGGAAATGTCTGCCAAGATATTTGCATGGTGGCATCCTGACAGAGAGCAAAATGATGACTGTGTTGCTAAAAATTATGGATTTTATATATATAGCCGATCTCCACGGCAGAGTGATAGCATCTGGGCCTATCATCCAAAGGTACCGGGTTTGAATCCTGATTAGGCACGGCGTCTTTCATACACTACAAAAATTACATTTCATATTCCTACGCACAAGCTTTGAGCTTATGTAGTGAAATAATTCATCAAGCCAAAAAAATATTTTTAATCGAGTAAGGATTGAGAAGTACTCACAATCGATGCACGACATGGAAAATTATAATCATAAACCCTGTCCAGAGAAACTATGTATATAATTTATAATATATTCTAATTTTCTAATCGTTTACATCAATTTTAAAAATACAAATTAATGAAATGTTCACTCTGAATAAAAAAAAAGGTATTCATTTAATTCCGGAATAATTCTTAAACATTTAAACTACTTTTTTCTTCAACAAATATTTTTACCTATACCCTCCCTCAATAATCTGAATTAGGTCAAAAAGTTTCTGAAAAATTTAATCTAATTGTATACGAATTCATTATAGTCCCTTTTCCTTATATTTAACAAGATATATCTCATATAAAAATAAAAAGTTTGCCAATTTACTGGCATCCGGTATACTGTGTTTAATCTACGATCATTTCAATTCAAAACGGTATAAAAATGTAAAATAAATTAATACATAATTAAAGTAACATAATTTGCTTAATTTATTTAGATATAATTAATGTGGAATGTACAATTTTAAAACTAATACTGTATACATAAAAGTAATATACAACACAGATATCCAAATAAATCTAAAATATACAATATTACAAATACACACAGAAAAAAAAATGCAATTTGATATCTAGCTCCACAATATATAAACAATAAAAATTGTAATGAAAAGGTATACTTTCAGTAAATATTAAGGCACTTACAAATTAAACTTATTTTCAATAAAAACAGTATTATGTATATATATATATATACATATTATATATATATATATATATATATATATATAATATAATAATCATTTATAATATATATATTATAAATGATTATTATATTATATATATATATACAATATAATAATCATTTATATTATATATATATATTATAAATGAATAAAAGATAAAAATATTATACACAAAAATTCATTTATTTAATTATTTTTATAATAATATAAGGTAAATTGATAATTAATAGCTATTTGATATTTATATTATATATATTGAGATAATTAATAATAAAACTGGTAAAAATATGTTTATAAATATTAATTTATAAATTGAACACAATATTTGCAGCATACATTATGGATTAATATTAGAATAATTGAATGGATGGAATTTTATTTATCCTGTAGAATATTTATACACGATAAACTTTATTTTACTATTTTTTTCATGGAAAAAGATATGCAGACAATAATAATAACAAATATAAAAATCATAAAATAACCAGTGTTCTTTTTTATTTAAATGCGATAAGGTCTATAACAATTTTAAGTTCTGAAAGTAGTTCATCAAGTTTAATTTAGGCACCTCAAAATATCTAATTGGGAAATAATTGCAGTACAGTAAACCGGTAAAAATATTTTAAACAGCCGTTTACAATATGGAATAATCCAAATGCCTTTTACTTAATTCATATCTACCGATCCTTTAATTTCTATAATTATGATTCTTTTAAAAGCATACTTTATTAGATGTTCAGTAAGGAAAGTTTTGTAAGATCACAAATTCCAAAATATAAAACTTTTCTAAGTTTTACAGTGATTTTATGCTTTCATTTACATTAGATCAAAATATTGTACTAGTAAATATTACTGAATAAATTGGATGAATGAAATATTTTAAAAATCATACATAATTTCACAATCGTGTAAAACCTACAAATTACTATAAATTTTCAAGTATTTACTAATCTGTAAGAAATTACTTTAGTATAAAATCATTTGATGTAAAGGAGAATGAGATCACATGAAATATCTATCTCTATTTAAACAACAATCAGAAAAAAGAAACAATACATTTTCTGTAGTACCATTCAATTTATTAAAATGAGAAATAACTACATTTAATTATTAAATAGCTATATAACAGCACTTTAACTTTATCATTGATGATAACACAAACAAATTAGATATAAAAAAGAGCGAGTTTATATATCGATTTATTGACTAAAGGAAAGGAAACCCAATAGTCACTGGTCCTTTGTGTAATGACCAAATGAAAAATTGAATCTATAGGTGAAACCACCTCTAGACTTAGTAACCAGAACTAAAACCAGTAAAGTAGCTAAAACAAACCTCATTGTATCCATTTAGATTGAAAAAAAATCATAGGGAAGAAAAGGAGTGGTAATTAACTTTAACCAGGATAGTTACTTATCTTGTTCAAGAATCAACAGGTAATACTCTATTGTTGAATATGTTTATTCAGACAATATCACTTGCCATTGCATCCAATTACAAATCTTCACCGATGAAGAATACTGCAGATGAAAATTTTTATATATTATTTTGAAAAACTAGTAAGAAGTACACATTATTATTATTTTTAGACTAGAATATTTTTCTAGGTGTAACTTACTTACAAAATCTTATTAGCAAACCATCATATAACTAAGCTAATAGTTGCATAGTTTTTTTGCAATATATCTACTTACTTTATTATAGTTAAAAAATATTTTTCAGTTTATCTTAAAAATTAAATTTAATGCTAACAAAAATAAAAGAAATAAGTCTTTAATATTTCATTAAAAGTTAAAATCAGGTCCATCACAAGAGGGAAAAACACAATAGGAAGTTTAGCATGGAAAAAAAAATTATAATTTTAATTTTTCAGTGGTTTTGTGATGAGAATTGTTTATTTTACTCAAATAAAAATATAAATAATTTGAAGCATATTTCATTAAATTTTAGCAAGATTTTACATTTTTTATCTTTACTTTCTTTATCTGTTTAGCCTCCGGAACCACCGTAAGGTATTACTTCAGAGGATGAATGAGGATGATGTGTATGA
>JAAAKQ030233179.1:0-11235 GCA_010016005.3 Zanna intricata | reverse complement strand
ACCGTTAGGTTATATCTTCAGAGGATGAGATGAACGAATTGTAGCGTGTGTGAAAAATGCCATGCCTGACCGGGAATGCGATGTCGTGCTAACCACTAGTCGAGCCCGGTGGATTAGAGGTGACAACATAGCCTACCGATTTCACACTCAAGAAAATTTTATTACGAGTATATTTAATGACTAATCACGATTCAACTATTACGGCTTGTTTATTTAATGACATAAAATGATTAATTATGTCGTGTAATTTTGATTCTTATTTTCATTGCTGTATAAAAAATTATAGATACGATAAGGATCAGTATGACAAGAACTAAAAGTTGGTTGATATTTAAAACTTAGAAATAATTAGGCATTGTTGATACAGTCCAACAGGCTAGTCTAGTGGTTATTTCGTCATCGCAAATCAGGTGATTTTGACGTCGAGAGTTCAAATGTTCAAATCCTATAAAGAGCAATTACTAGTATGCCGATTTGAATACTAGATCGTGGATACGGGTGTTCTTTGGTGGTTGGATTTCAATTAACCACACACCTCAGGAATGGTCGATCTGAGATTGTACATGACTACATTTATATTCATACATAACAGCCTCATTCATCCTCTGAAGTAATACCTTACAGTGGTTCACGAGGCTAAACTGAAGTCATTATTGTAACGTTCCCTGTTGTTTATTTCTTTAACTCTACGCATATTAAAATTACATACTACCTGTCTTATGAATCATTCAGTTTGTTTTATATAACTGTGAGTTTCAGTGATTTGAAAACATTCATTTACCATTTCACTTTACACTATTTGAGTAAATTTATAACAGTTAATTTTTTGTATCCCATTTTTAGATGCGTTTTTTTGTGAATTAATATTTCCATGATATTATATTTAAATAGTCTACACATAAAGTAAAATTAAAAATGTAAAAAATTTGGGTAAATAAACTACTCCATAATCAATCTCATGAAATAGTGGGTAATATTGTAAAGTTCATAACAGATGATGCAGAGAAAGGCGGCTTTATAACTGTCCTTAAAAAAATTATACAACTTTTTGGTGCAGCTGCTGATGTTCTGAAAAGTTCTATTACTTGCTTAAAAAATTAATAATAAAAAAAAGTTGCATTATGTTCATCAGCGTCTTTTTTAACATCAAGGCAAACTTCTCAATGGCCGAAACCTGTCACAGGCTTGATGATTTTAATATCCATGTAATCCGTAATACAATCAACCACATTTTTTTTACATGTCAGAACAATTTTGATCTTCTATCAATAAAATACTCAAAAAATTGAAGGATGATAAAGTTTTTCACGGTTCAAGCTTATAATTGTGTCTGATTCTTAAAGCAATAGGGTTTAAAAGGACTGGAATTCCGTCTAATAAGCCCGTATTGGTTACAGTATTCAGTACCAAAGATAAATGTACTTACAAAAAAATTTCTTAATTCAGAAAATCGAATAGATTATAGATTTCGTAGATGAGACGTACATCCATAGCAATCATTTTCAAAAAAAAAAATATATTCAGATAGGAAAATTTAATACGGCAGAATGTTTGACGAAACCTATTAGTAAAGGAGATAGGATACCAATTTTGAATGCAGTTCGAATGGTGGGATTTACAATGGATTGTCCAACGATGTGGAAATCAGTGCAAAAGGTAATTGATTACTACTATGATAAGAACTACACTTACTTCTCTAAATGAGTTCAAAATAAATTACTTACTAACTACCTGAAAACTATAAGTGTAATAAAAAAAAAGGCGTCTTATCACAATGTAAAATTTAATAAAGCTCCAAATTCAAATGCCAGAAAGGAAATAATGACAACTGGCTTCATTTCAATAAAATTCCAATGTCTCAAAATGCCTTGAAACTGGAGTAGTATAATATTATTGTATTAGGAAATTTGAAATAGCGCTGGAGAAACATCCCACTGACGAGATTTAAGAAAAACAATATGATGTTTTAAGACTGCCTTCCTACCAACTCGTACTAAATGCCATTAAACGGATGGGAGAAAATGTGAAAAAATTGAGTTATAAAGCACAACGTAACTTTCATACATAAGACATTGTTAATCTTTTCATGGGTAAAATTAGTTCAATTGGCTTTGATCAATGGAAATGAAAAATTCATAATTGTTTTGATTTGAAAATAAATATAAAGCCGAACTTCGTCATTTGCTCACGGAGCTGGTCTAGTGGTTAACGCGACATCGCAAATCAAATGATTTCGAAGTTAAGGTTCTAAGGTTTAAATCCTAGGAAAGGTAATCACTTTTATACGGATTTGAATACCAAATTGTGGGTACCAGTTGGGTTTCAAATAACCGCACTTCTCAGGAGTGGTCGACATGAGATTGTACAAGACTACAACTTCATTCACATTCATACATATCATCCTCACTCATCCTATAAAGTAATACCTAACGGTAGTTCTGGAGCTAAACAGAAAAAGAGAGAGAACTAAGTCATTTAGGAAACGGAGTGGAATTTTTTATAATTTGTTTAGATGAAAATAACGAAAGCAATACTGATGGCAGCAGTAACTATGCAGCATCCAGCTACTAATGTTGAAGCTGTATGGGAAGTAGAGAAATTGTAATATTTGTCTCGTGGCATATTCTTTTTTAAATATTTTTATTACAAGTTAAATCAGAGATATTTCAGAATTGCATTTGACTGCGAACTTAGTATAAGGCCCAGTCCTTAACATTTTCCATAAAATAAGATAATCAGATAACTGTAGTGTTTTCAGTTTAAAAAATAATTATTAACATGATAACCATATTGTCAAAGGTGGAAAAGGTCTACTAACTACTGAACCGGCCTGTACGCGCTCTCTCCATGCAAACTGAAATGCCTGCAGTAGTAGTTTGATGATGCACAACTTAAGAAGAGAGGCCTTGTTCTAAGTATCACTATTAGGTTCCTAGGTCAGTACAAGTACCCAGTTTAATCGCCTTACATTTTCCCAATTACATTTACATTACATTACATTACATTTTATTGTAATTCTTACATTTGTCTAACAGGTTAATAGGTAAATAGTTTACGTGGTCTTTAAGTCTTTGTACTTAGTATTGCATTTTAAGTGAGTGATATTTTCGAAATTTTTCATACCCCAAAGAGTATAGAAAATTAAATTTCATCGCGCTACCGAAAGTAATACCGTACTATTCTTCGAAAAGTTTGTAAAAAACATAATTCCAAATACACAAATAACACGAAAAATGAAAATAAATGTAAAAAAAAAAAACTTTACGAATTAAATTTAAAAAATATATATATATATATATGTGTGGCCTATAAAATAAGTTTTTTCACCCTCAGAAGGAGATACAATCTTGTTCTAAATTAAATATGAGCTATTAAAATGAATAATACACGTTTAATGGTAACGTATTACAAGCTTTTGTGAACTTCCAGTAACGGTGACCATGCAGTACGGTTGCTTGTACGGATATTTCATTTGCGAACAATATAATTTATATGGAATTCCTGTAATAAGAAATTTATTAGTTGATCGGTATGTATTGTATTTTAAATTCTGTTTGCAAAAGAAATCATTTTTTATGACTATCTAAATTTCCTTTTTTCTGTGCTGAATTATACTATAAAAAATTTCAAACAATGATGTCGAATAGGAAAATAAATTAAAAGGATGGATAATACTCAGATATAGAAATAAAAAATTACAAAACTGCATCAATGCCAATAATATCATTGTAATTACAACATAGAAGAATTATAAATACTACAGACTGTTGGTAATATGCTTCGCTTATATTGTGTTTCAACTTTTGTTGTATAAGATTTTGTTAAAAGCCAAGTTATTATTACTTTTTTATTTTAAATCTACGTAGAATTTATAACAAAAATATTATTACATGATTCTAAAAGACTATATGTTTATTTATACAGAAAAGAGTTCTGTCTTATTCTGTTAGTAAAAAATTAAATTCAACCACCAATTTCGTTTACTGATTCTTCAACAATTTAATTATAAAAGATAATTAATTCTTTTCGCATAATAAATACAATGACTTTCCACTGATTAAATTTTCTTCTACTTCAAATAAAATTAATTACTAAACACTTTATAGTATTTTAGAAGTTTAGATATCAGTTTGTTATAATACTGTGTGTAATAAAATTACACCATCTGCAACAGATAAATATGGGGTGAATTTGACAGAAATGTATAATTTTCTTCTCCTTTATTTATTTATTGGTCTGTTATTGCACTTTTTAATCAATTTTAGACATCAGTGGTATATTTCTAGTGCCGGAGACAAGTAACTGTCAATTTTCCATGAGGAAGATTCATATAATAATAATAATAATCTTACAATGTAATATATCAGTATAATATCACAATATTATCTTCAGGTCACTATCCTATTGTTAATTTCTAACTAATAGCTTGGATGAAACATTTATGTAAC
The DNA here is from genome assembly GCA_010016005.3 of Zanna intricata. Taxonomy (NCBI): domain Eukaryota; kingdom Metazoa; phylum Arthropoda; class Insecta; order Hemiptera; family Fulgoridae; genus Zanna; species Zanna intricata. The sequence goes on along the minus strand of JAAAKQ030233179.1, from coordinate 6,787 downwards.
AAGTTACTTGAGATATAACACAAGTCTCATTCAATTAGTCCTAGTATATTCACTACTACAGAATTACAGAACAATTCACTAAAGGCCAAAATTAGATTGCTTGAGACGTTCAAATATCCAAACAAGTAAATAGGTGGAAATATTATTTTTCTCTGTTGCAATTTCTCTAGTGAAGAACTGCGTATAAAATCATTTATGTTTTATTCGTTACGGCTTGTTATAGATCACGCTAAGCAAAGGTTTACTTCGTTTTCAGCATCTTTTTCTACTCTTCTCAATATTTTGTAATCCTTGAAGACTGAGCTATTTTCATTCTTCTGATCAGATGTTCGGTTGTTTCCTTTCTCTTTATGGTGTCTTGGAATTTCTTGATGCTGTTCCCTTTTATTCTTTCTGTTGAATTACTCTTTCCAGGTAGCTATTGAGTTTTTTAATGTATTTTTCTTTCATTAATTTACTATTTAAAAGAAATAGTCATTACTATTAAAATAGGAGCATATATAAATTTATTAATGTTTATTTAGTTATTAATCTAAAATTTTATGATTACACTAATCACACAATTCACATTTCTTATTTTATCATTTAATGATGCATCATTTGAATTTGACTAATCCAGAATGTATACGGAAATTAATCATAATAATTGTTTAGGTTAATAATTATTAATATGTTTTATGTTGGCAGAAGTGAAAGCAGTTCATGAGTATTAGTTTCTTCTCTTTCCAATTGTGCTGTTAGTGTGTCGTTCCAAGATGGCTGACAAAGAAAGACTGACTGTTGATCAGCGCGTGAAGACTGCGTTGTTTTTAATGAAACGAAAAGTGTAGTACTTATTCAAAGACGGTTTCGTGCGAAATTAACAGTGAGAGTTCAGTATTTGAAAGTAAAGACCTTTCGTGCTTACTTTCGTTCTTTCGCCAGTGTTCGTTCTCCAAATAATGTCGAAGTATCAGGATAGCGTTGCTGAGAAGCCCAGGCAAATCAACAAGAAAAGCAAATCATCAACTTGAGATTTCTAGGCGGTCTGTGCAGCGAATTTTAAAAACTGATTTGCATTTGTATTCGTACAAAATTACAGTATAGCCTAAATTGACGGTTGGCAACAAACATAAAAGAATGACATTCATTAAACGGGCTGTGAACCAAAACGTATTGTTGATCAATGTTTTTGGTGTTTAGGTCAGGCATTTTCCCCTAGTCAGGATTGTTAATAAACAAAATATGGGTTTTTGGGCTTCCGAAAATGAGCACATACTTCAGGAAAAGGTGCATCATGCACCAAGAATTACGGTATGGACCGCTATCTCAAGTCATGGGGTAATGGGCCATTCTTTTTTGAATAGACAGTAAACAGTGAACGTTATCTTAACATGTTGCGTAATGATGTTGTTGGTCACCACCTTCTTGCAAAGGGTTTTAATTAGAAAATGAATTATTCATGCACCTTGAAGCCAGAACACACACAGTTAATGTTGTTTTAGATTTCCTGCACGAAATATTTAACGCAAATCATTTCAACTGATTTCTTAATCATTTTGCATGTGGACAGATCTGGGCCTCGAAGAGTCCTCATTTAAACAGTGTGATTACTTTCTTTGGGAATTTCTTAAGAAGAGATTTTTCCTAAACATCTTCGTACAGTGATGGAACTGAGACAGTGGTAATCATCGAGGCGTGAGGTAACCGATGATATATGACGTCGGGTTGTTAACAACATAGGAGTTCGTGTTGAAGAAGTTGCTAGACGTGATAGTGGTCATGTCGAACATTTTATTAGGAGAACAAAATTTCCAGGTATTTAGAAAACACGTTGAATTGTAATTTTTTGTGTTGCGATTCGAATGTATATTTTTTAAGAATCCAAATATTGGATCACTTCGTGAGATATTCTGTAGTTTGTTTCATGATGTAAAATTATCGGTATCGAAGCAAAAATAAAGGATCACTGACTGAACGCGAACAAATAATAAATTATAATTTAATAACTTGCTGGATGGTAGAATAATCACAAAAATTAGTTAAATTAGTAATTATATTATTATCAATATTTATTTTAAAAATAAAGTATAGAAATTTCGTAAACTCGTTTTTAAGTAAATTAATATATTCTTGATATACAAATTATTTTTAAATGAAAATTTTCCTAAAAACTGGAATGGATTTAGAAGAATTTTAAAGTTTTTTTACTGAATGTTAATGTAAAAAAATTCATAAATTCGCGAAACTACTAAATTTGATACAAACTTTAACGGATTACTTAACTTATTTCTTGACTAAAAACGCATATTTTAAAATACTTTCTAATTTTAAAATTGTTATTACAAAACGATATGTTAAAAATAATAGTTACAGTAAAAGAAAAAATATTTCAAAACTGTACCTAAAAATATCATTTAAAACAAAAAAATAATTTTTTTTTTAAAATAGTTTGGTATTGATAATACCTATGTTTGCAAATTTTTTACAGTTAAAGCTTTAATGCTTTGCAAATTAAAATTATAATTAGTTTTTATCAAAACATTTTTCCTAAAAAGTACTATTTAATAAAGAAAACAAATCTTTGAGATCTCTAAAAGCAACAATTGGTTGATTTTAAGTACATTTCTTTATTTTAATTTTTTTTTTAGCTGTAACATGAATAATCACAGAATTTTACTTAATATAATTGATGTAATTATTTCATAAATTTATTTCAACATTGACTGTTCAAGACACATATTGAATGATATTTAATTATTTATCAAGTATGTTTGGATTTGCAGTTTTGTAAACATCTAGAATAATAGTAATTAGAAAAATTAATTTTTTACTTATTTGGCAAATAATTTTTGTATTTTTAATGAATAAATATATTCATATTTTGTTTTGATTCCAACGAATCAAAACAAAATATGAATATAAAGTATCTGAAATGAACAATACATGATTTCCTTGCACGAAAATCCAAAATTCATACGATTTCGAATTATAATTTTCAATTAACAATATATAATCACATGCTTCGTCAAATATATTACCTACACACATTTTTAAAAGTCCATAAAATTTTATTTCACTAATAACTAACATCTTTGATTTTTTGTCGTATTTTTTTTTTATTATTATTGAATTTTACTTATTGTAGAAATTGTTTACAATCACACGGGTTAATAATTAATAATAAACCGATATATTTAAATTAAAAGAAAAAAGGAGATTAAATCTAAATCGAAACGATGGGACTTCCCTTGCAAGATTCAAATACTTCATTAATTAAAATTTTATTTAGCAATAACTCTGGAACTAATGAAAATAAGTACCACTTACATCATTGAAAAGCTCTCAATGAGAGCTTATTACTGCAGTTAAGAAAAAGTCAAAAATCCATATTTGCTGGGTTTTTGGGAATCTGGCCTTTTTTAGACACTTTTGGTTCAGTCGACTGCAATCAAAAGGGGAGGTTCACAGTTCGAAATTTCAACATCCTGTGGCTAATCGTTTTTGAGTTTTGCGAGATACGTACTTACGTAAAAAATAGATTCATGATTGTCAAAATGAATATTTCCGTTGAAATCTAAAAACCAAAATTTTTCCCGATCACAATATTCCTTTACTTCGTACAAGGAAGTAACAAAATGCATTCATTAGGTTTACAGGAACCGTAACATTAATTTGAAGTGAAAGAAATACCGTAAGAATGAATACGAAAATAGAGATTAAGAAAGTAAAATGTTATGAAACATTATAACTAGTAATTAAAAAAAAAACAAAAACAAAAAACATACCGGTAACGTATTTCCTGTCCCAAGAAAGAAAAACAAATTGAGATTCTTTTCCTTTATTATACCGAATTTTTTTTTAAGAAAAGATTTTTACGCTGTGAATCAAATAACAAAATATCTAGGTACTTGAATAGGCAAACGGCACTGCTCATCTAATGAAATCTTATGTAAGTAATATTGGATATAAACTGTAATATTTGATACAAACTCTAATACTAAAATTAAGTATTGGTTAGGTAAATATCAAGTAAGTAAATATTTTTCCAAATTTCAGATAATGACTTAAGATAAACGTTATAAAAGAGAATATATAACATTATAAAATGTAAAAGAGAAAATGTTGTTCATTCTATTTCCTTAGTTAAATTTACTATAAATTTAAGCAAAATTGGTGAGTGCCTTATTGAAAATTTATAATCAGCACCTATTTATAGATATTTAGTAGTTTTTAGTGGATATCGTGCGTAATATATAACTTTTTTAAATTAATTAAAATAAATCACTACTGTATAAGATGATTATAGACGATAATATAAACTGTGAAATATTTTATTGAGAGATCATGCTGCACTAATAGAGCTCCAATGACAGAACAGTACATTTTTGTTGAAACATATAGCGATTTTTAATAGTAGCATTCATCGACTTTAAAAATAAGTCCACCAGCATTCATATGTACTTACCTACATAACCTCTAAAAACATAAATTATAAGTTACTTAAAAAAAAAAAATTTATTTTATTTTATGAAACTTCTTTTATTTTTCCTCTGTTAAGCGAGTTATGTCCTCTAAAAAGTAAATTAAATGAAAGAAAACTTATTTATGTGTATGAAACCACTCTTTTACTGAGCAGCCATCTGAATAAAAAAAATGTAAATAAAAGTGTAAATATAATATAATAATAGTTTTATAATTTCTCTTCAGTCGATGGTAATCAATTGAAATGCTATCAATAATTGAGCCTTTCTAGGTAAACGTAGAGGTTAAGAATCCCTTTATAACACATGATTTTTTATTTCTCATATTATAATTTTTGGTAATATCACAAAAATATATTCCAAAATCTTTAATAAGTGTTTATTATATTATAAATTTAGTAATAATTTTTTTTTTAATTTACAAGAAATGACTTAATAATTTAACAGTAATTTTTATTCAATAAATATTTAGAATCCATAAAATATTATAAATTACTGTAAAATTTATTTTCCTATAACTTTTTCCCAATTTCAAATTATTAAGCCCGATGTAATGTGACAAAATACATCGGATGATTGAGCAGGCTACATAACAAGTACCTATTACTTAACAATAGTGCAATTATTAGGCTTCATTTGGATACAACGTAACTGGCTTGAATCCTCTACCGCAAACTTCCATACTGCTGAGCTTTAACTACCATTTGTGGTCAAAAACCACATTTTGGTTATTATGATTAAATGATGTAATAGAAACTAAATATTACTCAAATAAAGTACCTTGGAACAATTCCAACATTACATAGTATAATATTTAGATGGGATTATCAGTAATATAACAATATACATTAAATTTATGTACTCTATTACATTATTTCAATTTTTTCAGTAAAATTATGTATAATTTTATGTCTCCAGTATAATTAATGTTAATTAATTTTAAAGATCAACTTATTCATTTTTATAGCTCAGAATTTTATACTATATAAGCATGCCAGAACTGTTGTTTGTAACACGAATATGATGTTTGTTTTCAGTATTCTTCCAGATGTCTATAATATTTAAAAGAGCTGAAAACAGATTTATTTTTTAATATTTAAATTTAAACATAAAACCACGCTCATTTTTAAAAAAATATTCTCAATTTTAAGCTACCGTAAAAAGAATTACCATACTAGTTTTTATTTTTTATATACAAAAATGTGAAATGTCTATATACTGTCGCCGAATGGCTTCGACGGCATGTGGAACCTTAAAACCTACTGGTGGCGAATGGGTTCGGTGGCTCATAGTAGTTTAAAACCTCGTAATAGCCCTGAAAAGGGCTGTTGCAGTCGAATGGCTGCAGCATGGCTGTAGTGAGGGAGTTGCGGCTCGTCCATTGAAATCACACCGGGCTTCTCCTCAGCGGCAGTTGGATTCCCACTACAGCCTGATAGTAAAGACCCCCAGAGCCCGGCAGAGTCGGGTCAGCGTCAGTCGTCTTTCGCCGGCGTGGCCGAGGGGATTCTTCCCGAGTGATCACACTCTGAGCCGGCTCATGCATCTGTATCCGCCGGCCAGGGCGATTAAAACCCGACGAGCTGGAGTGGGAAGATAGCGTCAGCATCACCGGCTCCCTCGGCGGGCTGGCCAGGCCAGCTGCTCCGACGGGGTGGTCCCACGTTCAGCCGACCAGGAAATTCTTCAGTCTTCTTCCATCTTCTTCTTCTTCTTCTGGGTCTCCAGGAGGTGGTCAAGGATGAAGTGAAAGTTCACGCCAAGAAGCCTTCATTTGTTCGAACCTTTAGTGGTGGGGCCGCAACGTCGCTATGGTGGCTAGATCTGGGCTACCAATTACATTATGCATGTGGTATATATATATATATTTTAGGTTTTTTTTTTATTTTTTTTAAAATCACATTTCATCTGTTGCTTACATACAGGTAATACTTTATCATTGATAAAATATTGCAGTATAATGTATTACAATTTATTGATTAAATACAGCTTGTGACAATAAAAATGTAATCAGTGTAAATTCATTACATCGAAACAGTTGGAATTAAGTAAAAATTTTCACTGTATAAATTCTCCACATTTCTAAGAGTAAATTTATTGTTTAAGAAAGAAGAATCAAATAAAAATCTTCTTTTCATTTTCTTGTACAAAGTAAAAAAGTATTGTGATCGCAAAAATTTACGGTTATCAGATGTTAACGAAATAACCTTTTGACGATTTCTGAATCAATTTTGACTAGTTTCGGCACATTTACATTTTTTGAACAATCTCATGTAATTATGTTTACAATTTTAATTAAATTTGACATTAATTATTTGCTGTCA
>JAAAKQ030233168.1:0-11235 GCA_010016005.3 Zanna intricata | reverse complement strand
AAATGTGACGAGGGCTAATGACCACAGCAGTCGATGCCCATATAAAACAAAAAAAAAAAAAAAAAAAAAAAAAAAACTATACCTTTCGTCTTATTAATGACTTTGCTATAAATCTCTTTATTATTGTGCTTTGTAAAACAAACATACATAGTATTTTAATTTTTCTAAATATCCAATTTTTAAATGAAATATTATTAAAACTGCGAATACTAGTGAAATAGCTGTTCTTGAAAAATGGAATGTAAATGGAAAAATATAGGCTAAAAATCATCAAAATTCGACGACTACAATAAGAAAACAATAGTCGTTATATAGTTAAATAAGGCAGATGTTTTGAATTATTTTTGTGATTCAATCGAGCGTAAATTCGGGTTAGTTAAAAAGTTGCAAAAAAGGACGTTTTTCTTTAATAAAATATTTCTTTTTTTATTTTGAAAAAAAATTTATATTTTTTAAAAATTTTTAGATAAAACTGTACGATTTGTAATTTATATTGTTTTGCACAAAATTTATTGAAAATAAAATAAGATAATATTTTATTTGTACTTTTATTATGAAACTAATTATTAGGCTTCTAAATCAGTGACAAAGACACTAGAATAATTTACCAAGAGTAAATTCATATTGGATATTGGATATAACACACTGGATTATGTTTTTTTAACAAAAAAACTATTATTATTTATTATATCACCTTCCTAGGATGTTGGAAAAAATTTACTTTTTAGACGATGTTGAAAAATATTCCTGAAAAAATTTTTTTAGCAAAAATGAAAAATCATTTTATCGCAGTGAGTGATGCGTAACATTTTTTTCTGTTGACCAAATAATTACTCAAATATTCCTTTTTTTTAATCTGAACATTCACCTTCTGCTTCATCAAAATATGAATAGCCATTTTATTTTTGAAGCAAACGCATTCGGATATAAATAAAGGTATTCTACGTTTTTAGTCCTTTAAACTACTTTCTGTTAGCACTAATTTTTTTGTACTGAATAAAAAAATAAGCTATAGAATTGGCATACGTTTCGATATGAAATTTTAATTTCGTTTTATGAAGCAAATATAAACTTCGAATATACTCGTAAGTTTGAAGATCGCGTTTACATTATTTTAATTTATAGTTTTATATTTAAACATAGTTTTATTCAGGTAATCCGCAACTCTGTCACTAATGGAGGTGTTTACAATTACAAAGTTACATTCACTTTCCCCTTAATTAATCCTAATTTAAATATTGTTAATACACAACTTAAAAATTTTTAATAAACTGAAAATAAAAATTTTTTCGGTGAGGTTTTGGATAAATAATCTCATCATAAGTTCGTCGACTAGCTTATAACTCCAATTTTTATAGACTGTTTTAACGTGATGTTGCTTCGTTTGAAAAGGATATTTATATTTTAAGAGGGATTTCACTTTGAGAATTACTGTAAAATCAGGCGAATGTAAACTAAGAGCTTCTCTGATGTGGTTTCTAACAAACCCGACGATTGTAATATATGTTAATTATATGTAACAAAGGGATACCACTTTACCCAATTGTATTACTTATATCCTTTTATTTGCAAAAAAAAAAAACTTTATAATTATAAACAAATCTTCGTCACTTTTTTCATACGGTAACAAAACCAAACAAACCTTCGTCACTTTTTTCATACGGTAACAAAACCTCTTTAAACGATCATCAATGTAAATTTATCTACAATGAGGTTTCTACTGTTTTAAACTTTACCGCGTTATTCACGAAAAATATGCGATCAGATTGTGTGTCATCAGTGGGGAACAGGAAAAGATAACTTCTAATGCAAGTAGAAGGTTAAAAGTATGAAGTCAATCCCCATTTCTATCTTTTACATAAAATCAAATATGGAATTAAAACAAAAATTTGAAAGAAAATTTGTAGCGGAAGTAAGAAAATATAAAGATTATTTTGTTTTTTAATATTTTGTTCATTTGATCTAAACGATAAGTAAAATTATTAAACTTAACAACCAAATTACAATTACACTCATTAAAGGAACTTTATAATTTATACTGTATAAGATTTTGTTTTTAGCGTACATAAATTTATACAAGACATGATTTAGTAGCTTCTTATACAAAACAAATAGCAAAATATACGCATATGTATATATATGAGTATATTTTTCCATTTGTGAAAAGTAGCTGTGAACAAAACGTATGGAAAAATATACAAATATATATATATATAAACATTATAATTATATATTAAAAAAATATTAATATTTTTTATTACAAATAATATTTTTAATATTATTGATTTAAAAAAATACATAAAACTTAAAAGATCATTTAAATTGTTAAAAGAATCACAGGTATAAGGAATTACACCCTCATCCGAATTAAGTGAAGTACAATTTTTTTTATATTTCTTGGTTGGTCAACCTGTTTTATAAATTTTTTCCCTCCAAATTAAGAAATAATAATATTATCATTGAGTAATATTTTTTAAATTTTGAGAAATTAATTTTTTGCTCGTTTCTTTTTTCTTATTGTTAATACTTTTTGTCGATGTGTTTTGCGAATAGGGAATTTTTAACAATATATGTAACACTGAGGAAGAATGGCTATCATAATCGCTTATAGGAAAAACAGGTCCTCTTCTTAATTCTACACATCTACCAGATGTAAGGTAAGTTTAAATAAAGAACTGAATCAATAAACTGAAAAATGAAATCTGTTTAGTATCACCTAAACGTAAAGGAAATTATGAAAGGAAAAGGACTACCGCTTTACGAGATGATGCAGTTTGTTTAAATAAGTAAGATAGATTTTAAAAAAGAAACCTTTAACTTTAAAAAATCGGAATCAAAGTTCATGATTCATCTGATTCGTCGAAGACTTTCGGATGCCGAACGGAGGGCTCGTAAATCAGTGAAAAAAAACCATCTTTTAACATATACAATGATGAAAAATGACTTGATCGGGCAAGAAAATATAAATATTGAACTCAGAAAGACAGAAAACAGGTATTACTTTTTGAAGAAACCCAATTTTATGTTTATGAAACTTACGAAGAGCTTGGTGAAAAGTTATATCGAAAACATATCTATTTTTTTTTTTTTTTTTTTGGTTTTACCTCCGGAATCACCGTTAACATATATCATCAGAGGATGAGATGAATGAATTGTAGCGTGTGTGAAAAATGCCATGCCTGAAATTTTTTGGGGAGTTACTTCTATGATAATAAAAATTTTACCAAATTAAACAAATATTCGCTCTGATGGATCTGCCGTTTTTTTTAACAATATTTCGCCAATGCCGCGTTTCAAAAAAAGCTAAACCAAAACATTTTCAGGATAAAGGAATAAAAGTATTTGATTGGGCTGAGAATAAACCAGATATGCATCCCATTGAAAACCTGTGGTCTATTTGTAAGGACAAGCTCAGGAAAATGTATTGCGCAACTAAAGAGAAGATATTCTTTTCTTTTTTTTTCATTTACATGGAAGTAGTTTCATGACATAGATTAGAAGAAAGTTTAAGTTATCGGTTAACTCGATGCCTAACAGAATTAAAAATACTGATTTAAGCTTAAGGAAGATACTAACTACAAAAAATTATTTGAATGCAAGTTATAAAAATCAGGTGGTGTCCATAAAATATTTTCATGATTAAAAAAATTTTTTGCAAAAAAATCACAATTACATCTGCACGGTTTGTAGCAAAGGAAATAAAAAATTATCAAGTGATTTTACCATGTCAACAAACTTCAATATGTGCGCCTTTTATCACAAGTAGATTATCAAACCGATAAATGAATCAATTTCATGTGTTGGTAAACATTTCTCCGGTAACACTAGCAACAGTTCTAGTTATTCTTCGTCTCAATGTGTCATTATCAGGTACCGATTTGCATAGACTGTCCTTAACATAATCCCAGAGAAAAAAAAGCCTAAGGTAGTTAGATTCTTGCGTAAACTTTTGTGCGCTATTGACCGGTGAGTCCCTAGTTCACGAGATACAGCACGGATAGATTTGGAAGGGCTATGTAGAAATGCTTGCTGCACAACTTCAACCTTCTCTTCACTAACGGATGGAAGCCATGTTCGCGGAAGATCGACCACACTTCCACTCTCCTTAAACTTTGCGTACCATACAACGATACTCTTGCTATCAGGTGCTGGTTGTCCATATTCCCTTCTAAATTTTTCTGTGTAGTAATTGGTGATTTCGATTCGTGATACCACAACACACATTGCACTTTCTCCTGGAATTTTATTTAAAAAAAAGTTATCACAGTACCTCTTCTCTGCCTCTGTATACAACAAACAAATATAAAAGAAAGTTTAAATTTTTTTATTTCTTTTGCTACAAACCGCACAGCTTTAACTGTAATAAATATTTGTAATAAATCATGGAAATACTTTATTGACATTCTGTATTATTTTTACAATCATTATAAGGAAATAAAATCATTTTCATAAAAAATTACTCTTTTTTTTTTCAATTAATTTCAGTAATTAAATGCTAAAAATTAATATTTCTACCAGGGTTTAGCAAACACATGAAAACGATCTCGGCCAAAACCATAATAAGTAAAGTTTTATGCAATCCATTCAAAAGTGAAAACTTTGCTTGAAAATTCTATACCACCAAAATCTCAACACAATTGAAAGTTTATATTCTATATTTACAATTTGAATTCTTAATAATTATCTATTCGATACAATATTTTTTTTAAATTTAGTTAAAATATTTTTGTACACTAATTCCTCAGTATCTACTGATTATGATTTTTTAAAAATGGAAATGACCATCTATTTTAGATTTTAAGTAAATTATTTTTTTAATCTTTATTAATTTCCAGTTTATTTTAATAACCTTCGATAATTGCTCTTTCATTGTAATTAAATCCTAATAACAAAAATATAATTCATAAGATTTTGCCTACATTTTTTTTTATCTTTAGTCCGTATACCGTACCACTCTGCTTTTATTTAATGGATTTATAATGTTACTATTATTATTAAGTGAAAAGGATTTGTTCATTATATTAAGTATATTATAAATGATTTGTTCATTATATTATGTACGAATACATTTGTAGAAGAGAGCTAATGCCGAGCTCTTGTGGATATCTGTATACTCTTCTCCTTCGTCGTAGAAACATCGATAACGTACGGTATTATATAATACAATGAATGAATTACTTCATTTCAGAAAATAATTCTTCGATCGGGTTTACTTCAGTAGTCTTTATCCGGAAATTCGAGATTTTTTTTTTTTTTGCATTAATTGCTCTGTATTTTCTCATATTGCAAAATTTACTGTAACGATCAATAAAGTGGAAGAAGAGTATTTTATATATATATATATATTTAGAAATAACTTTTACTGATGAGGGAAAAAAATACTTGAAGTCTAATGAAAGACGATAAAAATTTAGTTTTGTTAATCACTTATACGTTAATAAAATTATATATTTTTCACTATATATTATGAGGAAATTGAAAGCGTTAATTACACGTACGGATTATTATATGCAATTTATAAGTATTTGCCTTTATCTTATTATTATAAGGAAAATTAATATTATTTAAATGTCTACGTTTAATATATAAAAAAATAATGGATAATATATGCAAAATATCAAGGATACCGTTGTGTTGAACGGTTCTCTTTTATACGTATCTACATCCCCATTTAGATATAGTATAGTAGAAGACGAATAATTGTAGAGATGTGTAAAATAGCCTTCAAATAAATTAAAATTATTTATTTTTACGGTTCCTGACGTAAAAAACCTGATGAAAATTAAAATTCATAAATATATTTCATACTAAAAAAAATATTTATTTACCAATACACAAAAATAATAATAATCCATAAATAGTTATAAAAATACAAACTTTCTGCCTCATTTTATTTATCTGTAGCGCGGCTTATTAAATCACAATCACTTTTTATTTTAATTTCTTTTATTTATCAGAAATATGTTTACATATACATTAGTACACCAGTGCTTATTTTTCAATCACTAATATTGCAGTATAAATCATTCAAACATAAGTAGGAAGCTTAACAATTTTTTTTTCTAAGATATATTGAGAATTTTTGAAAAATATTATGAAGAAATAAAGTAATCAAAAGAAAGTTAATAAAGAAATAAAATTTCACATGAACTTTTGGACAAATGTTTTTAAAGGTTTATGGTATAATTTTTGGAAGACTGAACCTAAGTATAATGTTAGATAATCTTAAAATTTAATTTCACTAGTGGGTGATTCTAAAATTCTAAATTCTAAAAATAATGGGTGATTCTGAATTAAGAAAAAAAACATAATGTAATTTGATAAAATTAATATAGGTGTTTTAATAACATAGAATCTTAAATTTTATTAAAATATTTCTTTTAAAAATTATTCTCAGAAAATAAAAATGAAGAATAAAAGGACAAGATTATTCGTCCCAAATTTAAAATAAAGGTTACGTAAAGAATTTAATTCAGCGACAAGATTGCGTAGTATTTTTGAAAAAAAAAAAAGAAGAAATTCCTTCTCTCTTATTTCTCAGGTATCGAAATATTTTAATATTTTTAAATCCTATTGTACGACATATTTGTCATAAAGTGAAATCAGCGCTTGCTTCTAGGCATTTCAAAACATTTCGTCACTGTCACTGAAACAAACACCATCAATGTAGTTCAGTTTTGTTCCTTTTTATTTATTTTGTTACAGTTTTTTATCTGAACACAAGAATATTTCTACAAAAGCTCACTCGTTTCATACTATATGTCACGTCATTTCCTGAGGCGACATGAAAATAAAACATATAAATTCAATTTTATACTCTGGGGTGACATACTCGTCAGGATATAGCAATTAATTTCAGAAATTATTCACATATATAAACCACATAATTTTTTGTTAAATTATTATATGAGAAGATGTATTTAAGTTTATATATAATTAAACAAATGTTAGGCAACAAAGATGTTATTTTTTTTTTTTTTTTAATTATCCAAGTTCAATTTCACTGACTTATTTTAGTAAAATTGATTTATTTTTAACATATATCTTACACAGATATTTTATTAAATTTTTTTACGTTGAAAAATTAACAGGAAATATACAAACTGGATAAATTATTTTTTACATTTTTGTTGTTTTTCCCGTTAATAAAACTGAAAATAAAATGTTACTGTAAATATGAAAGGATAACCTCTGTTTATAAAAATAGTAAACTTTTACATTAAAAAAAAAAGAGTATGTTAAATTTTATTTTTATTGAAAATTTACCTGATTTTAATTATAATTATTTTAGAATAAGAAACATGTTTATTCTGTATAAAAATATTATAAAATATTTGAAATTACATTACAAAAATGATATAAGTAAAAAAAAAAAAAAAAAAGTAAATGAAAACAACTTGAGGCAAATTTTAAAAATGTTATAAAAACAGTAACTTTTATATACATACATAATTTACTCTTTTAAAATAGTGTAATTAATTAATACCCCATCTCCTAATGTCTTTGACATTACAGAATCAGTTCAAAAGTCACGTGTGAAGCGGTTGAGCGAGTAAGGGACAGGAGACTTTATTGCCCCTAAAGCTTGAAGAACCGCATACTTGACAGCGTTAAAATGTAACAGGAAACCTCTACGTTAAAGATTCAGATGAATATCCTCATGAAATCATATGCGGTATGAGTTTGTTTAATATAAAGCATCCGGAGTTACTGTTCTTCCATTCAGATCTTCGAAAAAGGGAGGAGGATGAAAGCCGGAATTATGCTGTGAATAATTAAGCTGCGACAGATTTGACGCTCGATTTCAAGCAACTGTTTACAGGATCAAGATAATGGTGATGGTAGCCAGTGTGATAGTCAAACGATCGATAGCTGTTATGACACAAGTAGTAGTACAACAAACAAGCGCGCTCGCGCACACACACATTCTAAAACTTCAAAAAGAATTTATAAATAGAAGATTTAATATACTGCAATTTTAATATTAAAATCATCACTTTTTTTTTTAGTTCCTTTCAATTTTTATTACATGACTACTTTGAAAGTAATGTTGCTTACTATATAGTAAATTATGTGGAGCAAAAAGAGCCAATAATCTTGGTTTCATCTGCAAAACTAAATGTATCTGTAATTCAGTAAACATACCATATGTTCATAATTATATACAATAGTATGATTGGCTGAGTGAAAAAGGTTATGGAAAACTACTTTTATAACCAATTTTGTAAATAAAAGCTAAGCATTTAATGTTTGGTATTTAAGGAATAACAGACAACATATTGTTGGATTTTTTATTAAAATATAGGCCTTTGTCCAAGAGTTTTAGTTTGTAGGACCGATATAAAACTTAAAATACAATTTACATTTTAAATTAATTAGTAAACAAACGATTAATTGTTTTTAATAACAGAAAATATGTAAATTTTTCAATCTTGAACAGTTAAAGTTGTCAGAATTATTAATATATTGCAAAGTAATTTGAAAAAGAGTGTTTCAACCTGCTATCACCCACGTGAATTAAGTAATTGTTACAGGTATGAATTTGTTCCGAATAGGGTTCCTTTTTTCTTTTTGGTTTAAGATTTCTACTTACATTACATAAATTTTGAGAAGGAAAACACATTACATTTAGTAATAAAAAAAACCCGGTGTATTTATTACGAGTAAAAATTTTGAAATTAAATTATGGTGATAAGTTTTCGAAATCGTAAATATAAAGACAAGATTTTCTTATAACAAATAAGAATTTCCAAAAAAAAAGAATATAATAAGTCTAATTTTTCAACTGTAAGAGTTAGAGATACATAAAAAAAAAAAAAAAATCTATAGAGAAAGTATTTTTTTAGGACTAGCCGACTAGTGTTTGGATTTTTTACTATACGCAGTATATTAGTTAATGAAATGTATAATGGGTTTTAATGGAGGCTACCCACTATTATAATATATAAATTTTAAAAAATTCTCAAAAATAGGTTAAGTAAAATTACTTTAAATCTAAAAGTAGATGATCAGTTGGACAATCAAATAATCATCATAAAATAGATATTAAAAGTTTAGTTTAAAAACATATCCTTTTAGGTAACTCCAGTAGAAAGTAGAAAGTTAGCTTCAAAACTTATTCGGCAAAAAAAAGAATTGATGAATTCTTCATAAGCTAAAACTTTTAATAATTAACCTAACCTGAAATAATGAAAGATTTTTCATAAATTACTTTAATTATTACTTTTTAATTTATTATTACTACTTAATTTTTAATTAATTATTGTAATTTCATAACTTTAAACTAAATTTACGAAAAAATGTATAATTATTTTAGGTATTAAAAAATTTAGCGTAAAAAAAATTCATCAATTCTTTTTTTCCATCTAAGTTCATGTTTATTCAGTGTAAAATGATAAAGTTTGAGAGAATCATGTTTTTATACTATTTTGTTTTATTCGAAAAAGTTACATATTCAGATGAAAATTATTACACTTTTATCAACAGGTAAATCAGTTTTCTCTTTTAACAGGTTTTTATTTTTAGTGAAATATATATTTCTTAAAAATCTTACTTATTTATGTAAACATTTAAAAAAACAGATTTGTATTTATCAAAATAAATCAAGTCTTGTCCTATTTTAGAAATATAGGAAAGAAAACAATAACCATTATGATATTTAATTATGAAAATTTTAAAGAAATAAGTATACTGTTCGTTTAAAAGTCTTTATGTAGGAGAACGTAATTTTTTAACAATTTATTATCTTATTAAACATTTTAAAATCTACTCTAAGGCATTTTCAATATAACTGAGATAATTATCAAAACAAACTCTTGAAAAACTTTATTATTAAATTTATTTAACACTAATGATCCCGGTTTGTAACCAGCAGTTGTTTGGGATTATTTTATATAATGTATCTTTAAAAAAAAAAAAAGCTGTAAAGCAGATAAAAGTCTAAGGATCAGTTAGGAATGTAAAACGACAGTAATAGTTAAGGAACAATTATTTATCAAAACCTATTCTAAAAATATTAACTGAACTATTTTGAGGTAGAACAGTTTGTTCGATCCTGTTGAAAACGGCCAAAGTTTTTGCATTATTATTATTATTATTATTACTATTATCAATTTACCACTAAAATTAAAACAAAAATGACTTCATTTGTAAATTGTAGAGTTCGAAATAGATCAAAAAAAAAAATTATG
Source organism: Zanna intricata (assembly GCA_010016005.3). NCBI lineage: Eukaryota > Metazoa > Arthropoda > Insecta > Hemiptera > Fulgoridae > Zanna > Zanna intricata. The sequence continues at coordinate 1,045 of JAAAKQ030233168.1, read as the reverse complement.
CAATAATTCCTTTGCAATCTAAATCACAAAAAGATTCTAAATTGTTCGCTAGAAGTAAGATAAAAATTCAGTTATATTAATTACAAAATACCTATGTCATTATAAAATAACAAAAATAAATATTTCCACGAGATAGTTTACGTTTTTAATTAGCTTACCTAATAAGTACTCTAAGAAGTAGTGAGCCTTTTGTCCATGAGATAGCGTTAGCGTACTAAATATCAGTATGTACTCGTAGTGGGTCAGGTCGGAAGTCATTTGACAACTGACAGTTAAAGTTAATACATGTGCAAAAAGTATTAGAATTCTTATATTCAAACGTAAAGTATTGCGCCGTGAAGATGAGTGAAATTTCCGCAAAACTAGCCTAAACTTCCACCACTAATCAGTGTTAAACAATTTGGTGATAGCTGACTATAAAAAGAAGCTTGACGTTTGGGTACCACATGGTCTGACTCAAAAAAAATTGACTCGATCGAATTTCTATCAGTGGGGATCTTACTGAAAAAAAAAAATCGAGCTATTTCTGAAGCGGTTGATTTCGAGTGGTGAAAAGTGGAGAGTCTACAACAATAATGTTTGGCTTTGAAGGAGGTTTTATTATACTTTTGGTGGGAATGGAAGGGAATCGTGCATCACGAGCTGCTGCCGCCAGGCAGAACGATAGACTTAGACCTGTACTGCCACAATTAGCGGGATTGTACCTAGCAATTCAAAAGAAACGGCCTGAATTAGTCATCAGGAAGGGTGTCAAATACCACGCTGACAACACCAAACCGCATACATCTTTACGGATCCGTCATAAATTGAGAGAACTTGACTGGGCATGCGCTTTTCGCGACAAACTTCAGAAATTCGGCCTGGCTGACTCTGGTGTGTCCGTAATGCGGATTCTTGGACGATGTATTATCATATGAATATGACGTGATATATAAATATGGAAGGTATGACTTAATGGGCACGGAGGTGGGCTGAAAAGTTCGTAGGCTGATACATAGATGGCGCTACTAGTATTAAATCCATATGATTTTTAGTTAGCCCTAAC
>JAAAKQ030233147.1:0-11236 GCA_010016005.3 Zanna intricata | reverse complement strand
GATTCGCTAACCGAACGCTTGCTATTCGCCTTAGTCAGCTCTGATATAGTGGCTGTGAGTGAAGCAACTTGATCAGATAACTGAAGCTGAACAAGTTTCTTCAGCTCGTTGCAGGATCCGCACTGTTGAGTGCCTATATTTGTGGGAGCCTGCTTTGATGCAGCAGCGGCAAAGGATACATCTGGTTTAAACAGATTCCTAGAATTGATAATTTTTTTATACTCTCTATGAGCCACCGGAAAAGAAAGTTTCTGCTCGCTTGCAATTCTGATAATTGCCTTTTCTTCCTTCAAAGTTGGGCAATCTCGGGAGCGGGCTGTATGCGAACCGCCACAGTTCGCGCACTTTTCGTCCTCTAGCATTTGGTGTCATTGTGGCCTTTCTGCGCAGATCGAGCGCAGTTTTCAGGCAAGAAAAATTGCTGTGTGCCCATATTCTTGGCATTTAAAACATCGCCGAGGGTTAGGAATAAATGGTCGCACTCGGGTTACTGATAGGTAACCCACTTTAATCCTTTCAGGAGGTAGCGGGAGACTGAAGGTCAGAATGAGGGAAGGTGTTGGCTCCTCTATTCTTCCCTATCGTTTCATTATGCGCTTGACCTCTACGACATCTTGAGATTGGAGTTCTTCAGCGATTTCGTTTACATCCATTTCCGTAAGATCTGCAAAAAATTACGCCGCGGCTTGTATTAAGAGTTCTATGGCATTCCGCACTTATAATGATGTTGCCCATATTACGGAGACGCAAGATACATTGACTCTGCTCGTCGTTATGCGTTTCGATCAGAATCGATCCGTCTCGCAACTTCTCAATATTTTTCGGTGAGCCACATGAGCCCGTAATAACCTTATTAATCAGGAATGGCGAAACCTTATGAAGCGAGCCACTTTCCTGATTGTTACGAAGAACCACAAATCGTACGTTTTTATTCTTTAGAATTACTCTTTCACTACTACTATTTTCATTTTCCTCGTCCGACAACGCCGAACGAGGCCCCCCCCCCACAAGACTTGCATTGTTGGTGGCCCACCAACTACAGACTTCAGACGGACCACCAACTACCATAGGAGAAATCTGCGACGAACCAACCCCGCTTCCACGAGCACCAGCGATACAATGGACCACTCCAGCAGAGCGTACGCGCACCGGAGCCAGGGCTAACCATATCCGAGCCCGCCTCGGTGCCCAGAGGACACCGCTCGAGACCCACCACGCAGAGAACAACCCACCCATCCACCGGCACGACAGCTCCCACCCCGGGTCACGATTGCGATTCGCAAGGCGTCGCACAACACCACCAAGCGCACGTGCAAGAAGAAGCAGTGCAGAATGTTGTTGTATAGTTGTGGAATTGTATATGTTGTAAATTGTGTAGTGTTCTTGATGTAGAGTATGTGTATATTGTAAAGTGTTCTGCAGCTCAATGTGTCGTGGGAAGAAAAGCTGCAGAGGCTAGGGCCGTGGGAACGCCAACCCCCAAAGTCTTAAAGAATAAGACTCCCCGTCGGGAAAGAAGATATAAAAATATTAGAAAATCAGTTGTGAAAATATTAGAAAATCAGTTGTGAAAATATTAGAAAATACAGGAAAAAGTTATCAAAAATATGAAATACCGATTTGACTGTGTGCTACGACAAATTAGCTAAGAGAAAGGAAATAATTAGCAATTATAAATCTCAAATCTCAGATTTGAACGACCAAACAATTTCAGATCAAAAAACAATCGAAGAGTTAACTGAAGTAAAATTTGAAGATACTGATGCTTTTGAAGAACAAAAAAAGTATGATGAAGATAAAATGAAATCTATAAGTAATAAAATTCTAAGTTGTGAATCTGAGTTGCAAAAGTTGGAAGATAATTTTGAAAATATAGATATTTTTGGTGTCGAAATATCATTGGAACCAAAGCCAGATATCACTGACGAATGGAATTCTGTTACATCCCTTCAATCATGTTACTAACGTACAGCCCCTCCATTATAATTCAAGCAACTATTTAAATATCTTTCGTTGCCACATTTATGTTCGTTTAATAATGAAAGTTCGAAAAATATGAAAGCCTCTGCAAAGAACAGCTAAACAAATATTACTGATAACTTACAGGTGATTAAAGAGAACACAAGAATTGATAACTTTCTGCGGCATATCGTTCACAAAATGATTCATTGGAACCGAAGAGGAGTAGCAGTTCATATGGGGAATAACAATGAACATATCGTCTCTTAAAATATCGCCATTGGAAGATTATATATAATTCTAAATTAACAGTGTAATATACATAACTTACAATACAGAAAATCATCGTATAAGAACTTTAATATCAAATCTTCAATATTATAACAAATACTTCAAAATATTATCTACTAGGAATATGTATATCATTGATATATCCCAGTAAAGTATAATTTGTGTACCATAGTATAAACCTAAAATTTATCAAAATAGATTTTCTACAAAACGTTTTTACTGCTTCAGATTTTTACTTGATTAAAGTATACATTTTATTTATAATTGCGTATAATGAACATGCATCTATAACTTTTTCCAGGAATGTATATAATTAAAATTAAAACTGAGAATTTGTACTAAAATCAAGAAATATTTCTATTTAAGATGTTTTATTATAATTGCTTGATGACTATTAAATTGTTTGATATTAAATTATTTCTATTGTCTTTATTTTCCTGTATTAATTTACGATTCTAATTGGTATAAGAGAATAATTGTTATTCAAATCTTTTACAATTACTTATTTACAATGTTATTTGAACTTAATGCATAAAAAAAAGAATAATAATTGTGTCCTGAAATATATCAATGATATATTGCATATAATTGCATGTTAATATAATATGCATAATATAATAATAATATATCACGTATCAATTATCAAGTTCCACTTAAATATGTGAGGAGAACTTACCAGACAGAGTGTGGACATAAAAACGGAGATCAAAGAGTGTTTCCTAAAGATTGAGGGGCTCACTCAAATGATTGAGATGTTTAAGGATTTTTAGACGATTGGTACAGAGTCCCAGGCTAAGAAGCCCACTCGGTCGGAAATAATTGAGGATGTAGCTCGCGTACAACGTGTGAGATCTGACCGATCTGTGCTGCTCCAAGCGGTGGCCGTACAGTCCACTGGTGAGTGTCTAACTCAAGATTCTTGATGGAGAACTTGATAGAGCGACTTACATCATGCTGTTGAGGAAGGGGTCTCTTATAAGACTCATTTCGACCGGTTGAACGAAGTTGGCCGAAAAAGACATTTTGTTCTTTTATACTGAACGGATCCTGGGAAAATTTGTGAGGCTTGTGAGGCTTCTCAGGCATGGTTATTGGACTTAGCGATGGGTATTGATCAATCTCACCATTTTCCAGCTCTTCTGAGGGCACCTTGAGGTTAGTAACGGTGATTTACAGGCAGTACACGTGCTTGCCGATAAGTCAAGCATCACTGTTTCAATCATTGTCACGCAATGAGTTGGGTCTAGTCTGGCAAGTAAAGAAGATAGTGATATAAATACTCCGGGGAAGATCAGTTGAAATCAGTTCTGCGTAGTCAGCTTGACGCGACATTATAATGTCATTGTGCAAGATGAGAGTCAACGAGATATGAGTTGTGCTAATCTGTTTAATCGAGACGTTACAATGAGAATTTGCGTGATGTGAGTTCTGCTAGATGTCAGTCGGAAAAGATTAATCTACGTGTAAATCTTTGAAGAAGCGAATTTCTAGTTTAGGTGCGAAGCAATTAAGGTGACGTCACAAGAAATTCCGGTATAATAAAATAAGAAATGGTTCGGTAAGTTACTTTAAGACAGGAGTGGACATCATCGGATTTACGGATGATCTGATCCTGCTAGTGGAAGAAAAAACGGAAGACGAGATGGAAGCCACGGGCAATAAGGCACTGGTTATGATCCATGACTGGATGTCGGGGCACGGCCAAAAGATAGCGCCGGAGAAGTCCGAGGCCCTCGTCTTGTCCGGCCGGAGGCCGCTTTGGAACGTGCGCTTCTCCATCGCTGGGACAGACGTCTGCCTGGTGAAGAAGGCAAAGTACCTCAGGGTCTGGGTGGACAGCAACCGTTCATTTGGACCCCATGTGGCCAAATCAAGAGACAAAGCTGAACGCCTTCTTGCCGCGGTCTCGCGTTTATGGCCAACACGGCAGGGCCGAAAGAAAAAAAGAGGAAGGTTATTGCGATAACGGTGAATTCGGTACTTCTGTACGCGGCCCCAGTGTGGAGGGGGGCGTTGGACATGCAGAAGTACAGAATGATGCTGGAATCAATCCATAGGAGGCTGCTTCTCAGAGTAACCAGCGCATACAGAACGGTCTCCTATAGTGCGGTCTGTGCCATCGCGGGAACCCAGCCGATCGACCTGATGGTTGAAGGACGGTGTCTAAGGTTCGGCGGGGCCCAGAAGGAAGAGTCGAAGGCTCAGATCATGGAACAAAAGATGGGAGGTGGACTAGACTCCTGAAACCGGATGTAAGACTCTGGGTGGGGCGGAAGCATGGTGAACTCGATTATCATCTCACCCATATGCTCTCCGGGCCTGGAGACTGCGGCAGCTACTTGCTCAGGTTTAAGCGCAGAACATCAGCGGCGCGCAGGTACTGCGCGAAGGAGGACACAGTCGGGGATTATGTTTGTAACGGTTCGTTTGTTAATAGTGGGTTCAAACTGGATTATTCTTTTAGATTTTAAAAACCGATTGTATGAAGATGGCGGCATCAAATTCATTTCTCTCTTTGAGAAGTACTGGTGGAACTGATAGTGATGATATTGATATAGATGTTTCCCTCTGCTGAGTCGTCGCGCGTCCCTTTGGGGATGGACGGTGATGATGACGCACGGGGGACTCCTGAACCGTCGGCGGAGTCACATATAAACATACACGGAGGAGTAGGAGGAGGGACAGCCCTCTGCTGAGTCGTCGCGCGTCCATGATTGAGGGGATGGACGGCGATGAGGACGCACGGGAACTCCTGAACCTTCTGCGTGAACAGCACATGCACGAATAGTTGCACACACACATAATAAATAAATAAAAAAATATTAAAAAAATAAATAAAATAAAAAGAAAAAAAATATATATATATATAAATAATAAAAAATAAAAATACAATAAAAAAATCAGAAGATCAGCAACCAGAAGATGGTCACAGAAGAAGATAGGAAGATCACAGAAAACCAGAAGATCGGAGGATGAAGATACGAAGTAAGTCCACCAGGTGGTGGTGTAGAACCAGACCGAAGGGAGACGGGGTGACGGATAGCTCTCTGCTGAGTTCTCATTTGTCCGAGCTTGCTTGGATGAGTGGCGATGATGACGCACGAGAACTTCAGATTCTACAAACTCAAAGGCACCTCCCGAGGCTGATTAATGCTTAACTACAGGTCCCGGTCTCGGGGCACCGGAGAGCGGTGAAGTAGTTTTGTCGGTAGGGGGCAGGTTACACTGTTTAGCCGCCTAGCAAAGGCTGTTTAGTTCGCTAGGTGGGCTAGCTTGGGCAACTAGTGTCCCCGGTTCTGAGTCTGACACACCCCCATGAAAGATATAATGTTATAAATTCATTCATAAATTGTCAAGGTAATTTTACTTCTGAACAGCAAAGGTATTTGTAGTGTAAGAACTTCCCATACTATTGTTGTTAATACAAGACTAGTGGTTAAAAGTGTTAACACTAGCGGTCTTGCTAATTCATTTTTTCAATGGGACTGAATTTTGGTTTTCATTATTTATTTACTTCAGAATAAATCCTGACGTTTACTTTAAATTCTGTTTTGTATGTAACCACTGTTTTTTATTATTTTTATTGTGGTGGTGGTGGTGAATACTATGATTAATATTTGTTTATTACAGACATTTATTACTATTATTTATTATTGTTTTCTGTTGTCATCTTTATTATTGTGATTATTGTTGTGGTTATTACTAGGATCGTTATTTGTTTCTGTTCTTTAATCAATAAACTGTAATTTTATAAACATTTTATATTTCATATCTCTCAACATCGTGATCGATCCACCATCAATACACAATAATATATATATAGATGTGTGTGTGCGCGCGCACGCTTCTGAGTGATTTAAAATAACTCAAAGTCACTCCTGAAATGCCATAGCTACGATTAAAAATAGTATCTCATGCCGGAATTATTTACTAAGAAAATTGACGGAGTCCCCGTATCTCATCATCGCCGCCCATCTAAGCAAGCGTAGACGAACGATGACTCCACAGAGGGTTGTCTGTCACTCTCTCGCTACTCCAACATCTCTGAACTTGCGCTGCAATATTTTTGTCGCATAACAAGACACCGCTCTGAACTTTTCAGACCAGAGAGCATGCACGATATAATGTATATCTGCATCAAGTAGTCCTGTTACCTGCTCACAGATGCGTCGTTCAACCATCCACCGTCGACACTAGAATAATATATGATGAGGAGTATCATAGTTCCTGTAGTACAAACATTCGGAGGTTGATGCTCTCCTCTCCCAAAGAGACAGGATTGAGAAAAACCTTCCGTGGTTCCTGAGGGCTCCAAAAATGGCATCCCAGTGCAGAGAGGCGTTTTTCACGTCTAAAAGAACGACCACTGGAATCCTCCTTGTGCGCCTGGTGCTACTTGCTGCCTTCTCAACTATACGAACCAGCTGGCTTACAGCCTCAGGGGCTGACCTTCCCCACTGGAAGCTGTATTGCTTATCTGAGAATCTACTTCTCTCCTCGATGTTCTAGCGAAGCCTGGCATCCAAGATCTTTTCAAACAATTTGTACATTCCATTAATCAGACATATAGGTCGATAGGTTGCCGGGAAAACATCCGGTCTCGACTTCTTCAGTAACACTAGCAGTGATTCTTTCCATTCTGATAGAATGTAGTCTGACGTTATCATGTCGTTAAGCACCCGTAAGATGACAGCCGGGATCTTTTCTACCAGTATCTTAATAATCTTCATGATGATCTCATCCGGACCCGGACTAGCGTGAAAATGAAAACTCCGACCCGTCGAAATGAACTTTGAGAGCTCAATATGGACAACCTCATCAACGACAATTTTTTCTCGATGCGGGTCCTCACATTGTGGAAAGAGGACCGCAATGAATTTCTCACTTGATCTTCTGTGAGGGCCGGGAGCCTCCTCCCGAGTCTACCAGTCACCAGACAAGCCCCGATCCACATCAGTGCAGAAGTTTCCTTCGCTTCTTTAATGCCCGCCTTATAGTCCGTCCTGGCTGCATGGAGGTCTAACAAGAGGTCAGAGGGAGCTCTTGCTGCTCGCTGGTACCGACGTCTACCGGTTCACGCACGAAGTACCCCGATATTCGCGGGTATTGGTGAATATTCTGGGTCCACTGATAAGCGTGCCTGGACGCCGGGCGATGACACAACACCCCCGATCTCCGATACGCATTCCTGATTGTCTCAACCAGCTCTACAGGGGATAAAGGACTCAATAGTCGGGGAGGGATCCTCTCACTGAATCTTGCACATCCCTGTTTGGAGATCACTTTCTTTCTTGTTGGTAATGCCGTAAGTGATATTGACTGAGATTCAAAAAAAAAAAAAATAAAGAAGTGATCCGACAATGTCTCATCCTGTAGCACTTTCCAGTTACAGAATTCATTGTGAACAGTGTCTGACACAAAGGTTAGATCGATAGCTAAAAGCGAGAGTCCCCATTTAAACGTTGGTGGACTATTTAGACATATTAGCCCTGCTACTCCGACTCTGTCTTGGATATAACGGCCCTGCCGATTGTCAATACCACCTGCAAAAGCTAAACATTTGGCTTAAAATCGCCTGCAACCAATAAATTCTTATTTCTGTGTTTATAAACCTCCATAAAGACGCCGTCCTAGAAGTTCGCAAACTGATCTCTTCCAGAGTTCGGGGAACAGTAAGAAGAGGAAACAGTCCCAAGATCTGCCCATACGTATCCGTCCCCAGAACCGTAGCAATTCAGGGGATACCAGCAGCAGGAAAACCAATGACAGCGGAGAAGGATCGATCTACCAGCCACTTTTCCCCAGGAATGATTGTTATTGGCGGCTCTGACAAGGTGATAACTCAGTGGCCTGTTCCAAAGCAACTTCCCAGGTCAGCTCTAACGACCTTCTACTCCTGCCCACATTTATCTGAAGGTATTTCATCGTTGAGTTGGACAGGCTTTAGTTCTGTGATCCTTCAAATTAAAAGCCATACATCTCGTCTTTTTTCCCCGACGGGGAGTCTTATTCTTATTCTAGCCTCTGGAGCTTTTCTTCCCACTACACATTGAGCTCCAGAACATTTTACACTATACACATACTCTACACCAAGAACACTACACAATTTACAATATATACAATCTCATAACTACACAACATTATTCTACACTACTTCTTACACATACACTCGGTGATATTGCGGCACCTTACGAATCGCAATCGTAAACCAAGGTGGAAACTATCGTGCCGATGGCTGAATAGCTCTACGTAGTGAGTCTCAAACGATGTCTTCTGGACACCTGGGCAAACCCAGCTGTATTAAGCTCTAGCTCCAGTACACGTGCGCTCTGCTGGAGTGGTTCGTTATATCGCCGATACTCGTGGGACCAATATTTCAAGTCTACAAAACAATTCTATGGTGGTTGGTGGTCCATCTGAAAAAACAACCACTTCAAGTCATATGAAAAGACCTCACTCGGCGTTGTCCGACGAGGAAAAGAATAGCGTTGAGGAAGATACTGTGAACGGTGTTGCGTGCTATCCACAGTATAAAAACGTCCGATTTATCGTTCTTACAAATAAGCAGGAGGGATGCACCCTTCAAAAGGTCTTTCCCTTCCTGATAAATGTGTAACAGGTTCGGGTAGTTCAGCGAAAAACATACAGAAGCTAAGAGACGGCTCAATATTGGTTGAAACGTTTAGTAATGAACAGTGCCGATCCCTTCTGAAGTTGAAAAACATAGGGGATATTAGCATAGGGGAATTAGCATAGGGGATATTCAAATCCTTGAATATCAGCCGTGGAGTAATCTTTTGCCGAATTCTCCAACAGATAGATATCGCTGAAATAACTTGTGAGCTCCGTTCTCAGGACGTTTTGGAGGTTAAGAGCATAATGTGAAGGGAAAGCGGACTGGAAGTACCCATACCTTCATTCATAATAACCTTTAATCTTCCGGTACCACCAGAAAAGGTAAAGGTTCGTTACCTGTTGGTTCGACCGTTCTTCCCCAACCCAGGCGATGTTTTCAATGCCAAGGGTATGGCCATACTACATCTTTTTGTCAGAAAACCGCAATTTGCGCTCAATGTGTCAAAGAAGGTCACAATGAAACCAACTGCCAGGCAGAAGAAAAATGTGTTAACTGCGGTAACACATTCAACTCGATCTCGAGATTGTCCAACCTTCAAAGGGGAGAAGGCAATCCTAAAAATCTGTACTGAGCAAAAGATTTCCTTTCCTGCCGCCCGCAGAAAATACAAAAAGACTTTTGGTGCACGAAACCTCGTTAAACCGGACGTTTCTTTCGCCGCTGCGACAGCAAGTAAAGCTCCTGAAAATGCAGGCCAACCAACAATGCTGTTCCTGCAATGAAGTAAATAAGCTTGTTCAGATGTTATCTGATCAAGTTGCTTCTCTGACTGCAACTATTACAGAGTTAACGAAAATGAACAAAAGATCTATAGTTGCAACTAGTGAAGCTAACACTAATGGCGTTTTTCTTAAAATCCCTGTCCCTAAAGTTTTGCCTTTACGGACAGGAGCACCTACATCAGGTGGTAAACCACCAAATAAGCTTCCTGTTAAGGGAACCCACAAAACAGCTTCCTCTGGGATGTCATCTTCCCAGTCATCAAAATCTCCACCTCCACCACATGTGCTGGAGGATATGGTAAAGGAACCACGCGATCCCAGGGCATCCGATTTCCTCAGAATCAAAAACTCAAAAAAGAAAACCGTATCATCTATAACTAATTTTGTCATCTTGGCGACGGGGCATTCTTAACACCCTTAAAGGACGGGGTGTCAGGGTGTATGCTTGCATTTATCAGAGGTTTCTTAAATGACCTAAGTTATCGTATTCGTGTTGGAGAGTCCTTATCAGATAGTGTAGTCTTAGAGAATGGTGTACCACAAGGAAGTGTATTAAGTGTCACATTGTTTGCCATTGCCATTAACAGTATTACCGATTATGTACGACCACCTGTATCATGTTCTTTATACGTTGATGATTTTGCCATATACATTACGTCCCGTTCAACAGCCACAGCAGAGAGATTACTACAAAACACAATATCTCGCCTTGAAGCTTGGTCCAGAGTTACGGGCTTCACTTTTTCTCCCGAAAAAAACCAAATGTGTAGTCTTCTCTCGGCTCCGGAACCCTTCGATTCCTGAAGTATTTCTCAACGGAGAGCTGATTGCTGTTTCTCCTGACATCAGGTTTCTAGGCTTAGTTTTTGATAGCCGTCTTACGTGGGTTAATCACATCAAACAATTAAAATCGAAATGTTTCAAACTGCTAGATATGCTACGAGTTCTTAGCTATACAAATTGGGGAGCCAATAGATCATGTATGTTGCGTTTTTTTGTCCCTTAGTTCGGTCCCGTTTAGATTAGGGCTTTATCATCGCCTAATCTTCTGCGCGAAATAACGTCTTGAAGATGTTAGATGCCGAACACAATTCTTTTCTTCATCTTGCTACAGACGCTTTTAGATCAAGCCCTGTTATTAGCATACTTGTCGAGTGCGGCGAACAATCCCTTTGGGATAGACGTGATCAACTTGTAACATCTTATTGGTCCCGTCTAAAGGGCAACCGAATCACCCGGCTTTCACAACTGTCTTTTCGAATCTGGATCTTCAAAGATATGAAGACCATCCACATTATACTGCACCTATGGGTGTACGTGCCAGACGGTTATTAAATATTTTAAACATAGATGTACCTTCCATTTTTCCCAGTATCAATGTTCATACCCTCCGTGGAGAATCGTTGGTATAAATTTTATTTTTGATCTTACTATGTACAAGAAGGAATCGACACCACCTATCTTCTTTCAGAAATGTTTTCATCATATTGTTTCCGATGTAAACCCTGGCACAGTAATATATACAGATGGGTCAAAACATGATGGTAAAGTTGGTTGCGCATTTGTTGTCGGTAATAGAACATATATGTTTGGCCTACCCGGTATCACAAGTATATTTACTGCTGAA